>WTSP01021035.1:0-30055 GCA_025331215.1 Actenoides lindsayi
CTTACTCCCATTGCCTCTTGTCCTAACATTGGATGACATTGAGAAGAGTCTGGCTCCATCCTCCTTACACTTGCACTCAACATATTTATAGACATTAATGAGGCCCCCCCCTCAGTCTCCTCTTCTGTTGGGGCTGTTGTGTGTGGTCTGCTGTGGCTTCTCAGCTTGAGGTTTTTTGAACCTGGGAATGCAAGTAAGTGGAATGAAAATAAGACCAACCCCGGATTCCTAGTAGAAGCTGGGATTCTCTTCCTGGTGCTTGTGGTTGTCTGTGAGTTGATGAGAAGTCTGCAGGAGGGAGGCTTACAAATGTCTTGCTTAGGTTTCCAAAATTGCCTCAGGCTGCAGATTTGACTGGTTTTAAAAAATGTAATTCGGTACTGGATTCCCATACGGAGGGACCATTAATGCAGCTGATATCTATTTTCTTTGACATGTAATAGTTAGGGAAAACTAGAAAAGAGCAGGCTGAGGAAGCCCTCAGACAGGGTTTTTCTTGCCCTTTTGGCCTGCAACCACTTTTGAAAAGTACCAACAACTCATTTCTTAACCTGCCTAGGTTTACTGACCATTTCTCAAGGCACTGGGTCAAGGCATTTGAAAGAGCCCAAGAATTTCCTGTAAGGAGCCCAAGCAGTGTATCTGGTTGGAGGACAGGTCATTGTATATTAGCATATACAGCTCTGTGCTTGCCAAAGTGTTGCCTAATGCTGCAAATAAAACATTTGAGTGGTGGCCAGAGATTTATCTTTATTCAGCCTGACTTCTGCTTAATGTGCCTGCTTACTTCTAACCCGATTGTGTTCCTTGAATGTGTTTCAAACCCAAGTGCTTCTGTGTCTTAACAAAGAAAATAATTCGGATGCCATTGAGGTAGAGCAGGTCAAATTTGCATTAGGAGTGCATTTTTCTGAAGCTAATTCTCCTGGTTGTTCCATCTTACTGCACTTACATTTGAATAGTGGAGTAGCTTCAGAATGTGTTTGATTCCTTTTTGGATAAAACTAAACTGAACTAAGATAGAACTAAACTGCGTTCCAGGAGCACACACATCTTCATAGTCTAGTCCAAAGTATCCCGTACCCAAATGGCAATGGTGTGAGTGATGGGGGCCCTTGGGAACAGCTTATTCTCTTTCCAGGTTTGTTGAACCTCTTGGGCTGCATTTTGACAGCTTGGATCTGCTGCTGCTTGATGGGTGTAGCTTGGGTAAGGCTGGTGGTGCTCACCTGGGCTGTGTGTGAGGAAAAGCAAGCGCTGTGGACAGGTTGTGTGTGGAGCAGCAGTCTGCTTATGTACGTACTTAAAACCAGGGAATGTTGGGGATGTGAAGGCTGGGTACGGCCTTGCCTGCAGTGACCATGAGATGGGGCTCAGGATCCTGAGTGGAGGAAAGGAGACAAAAAGCAGGATTGCAATCCTGGCCTTGAAGTGCCAGTAAACTTTCCCGGAGCTAAACAAGGCTTTGGTTATAGATACTGAGCACCCAGAGAACATTAGATTAGAAACTACACTGGCTAAACCTTTAATCAACTAGAATATACTTTTAATATTTGTGTGTTGTTCATCATTTACTTGGGATCGCTGTTCTATTGCTACTTCCTACCAGAAAAGGCTGTTAGGGTTTGGGACAAAAGATGGGGCCAGATGCATGGGAAGGAAGGTATGGAGTCTGGCTGTTGCTAGGTTACACTTAGGTGCTCACAAGGAAAAAGAAACCCTTCTGTGTTGGGAGTGTCTTAGGATAGGTCAAAATACTTCTTTTGCTGCATGATGTCAGTCACTGCTCTTGTATAATGAGCAGATCCAATGGTTCATTTTTCGTGTGAGTGGCATTGGTCGAACTCACCTCTGAGTCAGTCTGATGTACGCAAATCTTTCTTGATTCACACTGGAAGCGAGTAATGCATTTTTCTTCTGGGAATTTGCATTTCTTACGAACTACAATAGCAACAGCAACAATTCCGAATAAAGCAGATCTATTTTTATTAAATGTAAATTGGATGTCTCATTCAAGACTTTCAAGAGGTGCTGTAAAGAGCAGGTGTCATTCTCTGTCCTAGCTTCAATATGAATCCGTGTAGGAACCCTCTTTTGAAACTCATGCCTGTATTTTAGTGCTATTTGCATCTCTATTCAGGAATTCAGACTAAGGCGAGGGCCAGCGTGCATCCTGTACCCTGGTGAGAAGATGCAACAGACACTTAGCCTTCTAAGTGTCTTACCCAGTCTTCGGTGCTGAGTATTCTTTCATCACGTGCTATTGTCCTCGAAGGTCTGTTCTGTGTCATCACTGCAAGACTTGCTGGAGGTTAATCTTCAATATTCAGGATGTTGAGGAGTAGCTGAGCTGTCCTCCTCCCCCATTTGAGATGAGCTGCTGTTCTCAGTGCAGGTCTCTTGCTTGCACTGTGTGGGGATAACTTGAATGTCTTCCAAACATAACTCCTCGTTGTCTGTGTGTCTGTCCTGTGTGATGTCCTGGGAGAAGCTGCAGTGCAACCTTGTAGCTTTATGATGTTTGGGTTCAACCTGGCAATGCTGGTATCCTGCCAGTTATTGCTTCAGCTAAAAGCCACATTAGGAAACGCCTGTAGGTTATACCATGGAGAAACCAGTAGGTTTCACCTCCTCAGAGACTTCTGGCCTTTGTTCTGTTCACAGCCTTGGTGTCTGTCTGGAATCACTTGTGATGCTAAGAGAGCAGTAATGCAGCAGGCACAGAACCATTAAGTAACGTGGTTTTGTCTTACAGGGGGGTGTGTTAACTTTACCAGAAGCTGCACATCATCTGCTTTCCTGGCTTTCCTAACCCATGTAGTGTCTCCTTGCTCTCGGTGATACCGTTTGGCTTTAAAACTCACCGGCTGCGAGGCTGAAGCTGTAAGTGAATATCCTCAGGAGCTATCCTGACTCTCTCATTCTTGCTCAATGCATCTGGCAAAATTGGAAATAACCTCTTGTCTGGGGAGCCGCGTATGCTGGGGCCTCTTGAGCATCAAACTCCTGCTTTTGCTTGTTGGACTCAGCTGAGCCCTGAGGTGACATGTGGAAGATATGAGAAGTGGAGAAATACAGCGGTGCTGCTTTTGCCGTGCAGGCTCTTGGGGAGGTACCGAAGGACTGTCGGATGCCTCAAGTGCTCTGTGGCAAAATAGCAATGCTTCGTGTGCCAGAGGAACGTGGAGCCCTGAGGGATCGAGTCTTTGCTGCCACTGGCTTTTTAAGGAGGACAATAAGCAGGAAATCCTTTAGAAAGTTCAACATCAAGAAGGAAAACGTTCCAGTCGTTTCCCAATCTCTTTTGTTTCGGGTTTTGCTTTTAAAAAGCAAAAGGATGTGATCTCTAAACTAGAGATATTCTTGCGAAGTAAGAACTTTAGTCCTTAATTCAGTTTTCTCTAATTGCCTCCTTTTGCTGTGGATGGAGGGGAAGTGTAGTGACAGCTGTAGGAGCTTGGATAGAAGTGACATTTCAAGTCCCTTTTGCCTGTGAGGACGGCTAACAGCTTTATCCTCGTGCGCTGCTCGAGAGATAATGGGACTGTCACAGCCTTAATATCTATTGCCGTTTGTTTTCATTGTTTAATGTGCACGGTCACTGGAGCTCGTAATTAGAAAATAAGTTCCTTTTAGGAATATGCCTTATAAAGCAGAACCCCAAATTAGTATTCATTATGAAAACCACTGTGTATATGACTCAGGCTATATGAGCACCTACCATTGTTTGCTTGCTTTCCTTAGCAATCATTGTATTATTCCCCTCGTGGCCTTTAAATGGTGGCCTGATTTTGACTTCTGGAGATAATTGTGCGATGCAATTCTTTGGAAAGGGAAGCTAACCAACAAGCTAATGTTGCTCTCCCAAGTGTTCAGATGGGTCTCTCAAGGCAAAAGAGGTTGGGGAATGTCGCAGACGCACCAGTGGCAACGTTCACTCCTCCTGATTAACCTCTGGTGTAAAGATGAATTGCAGGATGCAGCTCTTTGGTAGCTCTCGCCCACCCGTTTTTGTTTAGCGAGTTACAGCCCTGATTTGTGCTTTGGTCGGTGTTTGTCTGGACCACTTGGTAGCCTGGTCTGTCCGTGTGTGTCTGTGTGTCTGTCTGTCTTGTCAGCTCGCTGGCTTTTTTAGTTTGGAAATTCTCTTGGTGCACGTGGTCGATGTCCTGTCTTTCTTGCAGTTACTGTGGTGTTTCCTTTGATGGGAGCCAAAGGTGTCCTGTGGGAAGAGTGTTGGCAGGGGAGGACTTTGGCTGCCTGCAGCAGGGCTGTTTGTAGCCTGGTTCCCCTCATTTCCATTTGATGGCACAGTACCAGCCTTGTTCTAAGACTTTGCTGGTCAATTAATTTGTTCTTTTTCTGTTCTCGAATTGGAAACTAATTGAGTACTTGTGAAGGGTGCCAGATTAAACTCTGGTTTTGCTTGAAGTGCCAGTGAAAATTCCTTTCCCTCCTGTGTTTCCTTAGGAAACCACGCTTTTAGACATCTGCTTACGTCATTGTGCCGTGTGTGAGGTGGTCAGGCTCACGCAGTCACCCTCTGATAATAATGTTTGACTCTGTCAGTCAATTTTAATCAAGTTTGTCAGAAGGTGGAGGTCCCACCTTCCCACCTGAGTGCCCTTCTGGTGTCCTTTAGCTTTGTGAAGGAGCTGACTTGAGTGCGCTGCTGCTGGCACAGGTAACCTAATAGTTGTGAGTGTCCTTTGCTGTTTTGGACAGGAGAGACTCCAAGTTTGGCCAGAGTTGTGTTCTGTGAATGTGTGGTGTGGCTCTTCCCTCCTCCTCTTCTTCTTCCTCTTTTCAAAATACACTCCTGGCTGTAGGGACAAGGTCTGAGGCTGCTGTTACGTGGAGCTTTCAAGCAATGTTTTTGTCAGCATTTTAACTTTGTTTTCTTTCTGCTGTGGTAAAGATGGGTAATTTTAGACTGTGGTCTGGCATTTAAGGTGGGGAAAACATTTTCTCGTTCAAAGCTCACACCAGTGTTTTGGTGAGTGACAGTGACTCTCTTGCACTGCCCCGACTAAAATTCTCCCTCTTGCCTTGAGATGAAGAATGTCCTCTGATTTTCATAGGTGTCCACCACCACTTTTCCTTTCTTCCAGTCTTGTGGCTGGTACAGCCATGGACTGCAGATCACTCAGGCCAATCAAACAGTTCTGGAATTGCAAGATCCACGTGTCTCCTAATGTAGATGTGTTTGCTCCCTTGCAAGCTTCACAGGGCAGGCAGAGTGTACCCTTAGAGTGCAGACTCTAAGATGGGACTCTGTTATTCTTTGCTTTGGCAAAGTGTGGGATTTTGGGTTGATTTTCAGGCTGTTGTTTGGCTTGTTGTTGTGGGTGATTGTTTCTTGTTTTTGTTTTTTTTCCCCCCATTTCATGTAAACCAGCTTCCTTACTTAGATATTTTATTGTGATTACTTTATGAAGTACTTGAAAAATGTCTGAAGTTCCTGTTTGCCTGGGATTAAATGAGCAAGCTGGAATGAAGATAAGTGCTGTCTTCCTGCTTTCTGAAGAGCACTGATATATTTTCATACCTTGTCACTCCATCACCAGTCCACGAATTCTGCATTAGTCATCCAAAGAAACCCACTGACATTTGTTTTGCTCTAATGTGCCTTCAATTTCTGGACTCCTCTTCCTTCCCCTCATGAGAAAACAAGATCCTTTGTAGAGTTTTGTAACAGGAAAATGTAGGGAACCTGAGAAGTATGAGAAGAGGCAGATGTTTGTTAGCTTTAGGGACATCTGTGCGTTGCTGCTGACTTGGGGACTTGCAATTCAGCTTTAGAAGACTCCTTGGGGGAGGGGATGGATGGATGTGTGTGTCGTCCCCCCCGCCCACCATCAGGATGTCTCATGCTAATGGCCATTTCTTCACCAAGGCCCTTTTTTTGTGGAGCTTTGTTCCAGGGAAGATGCTGATTGTGACATAACAGGGATATAGCAACGGCCGTGCGGGGGGGGGGCTGTGGGAGCGGGAAGGGAGGGCAGGGTCTGGCTTTGGGTAGCCACGCTGGCCTGCACTGGGGCCTGGAGCCTGCCTCGGCTGTCCCCACGTGTGATCTCTCCTCGTGAGCAGCTGGTAAAAGGGATCCAGGCTCCAGTGGTAGTTGTAGTGCTAGCGAAGGCCCCTTTCCTCTAGGTTTGACTACGGGGAGCTCCGAGCGAGGGTGAGTCTTACTTCTCTTGAGCTTTAAGATGGTTTATTTTCTCGACACCCATGGGCAAAGCTCCTGCTTTGTCCTTTCTAAGGAGGAGAGCAAGAAGCTGAAGCTACTGTGCTACTTGCAACTTGATTTCGAGAAAAGGTGCCTGGGTGTCTGTAGTATCTCCCCCCTCCATCCCTTTTCCCTCCTCTCTCTATTTCAGAAGTGATTATTTCCTGGCCTGTCTTCTGGGTGACTGGTATGGGATGGAGCAGGAGTAGAACAGAGCCAGTTCTGACAGCTGGTGTCAAACGCGGCGGTGCGGCAACAGCCCTTTTCCTGCCTGCCCCTTGAATTCTTGGTGCAATGCAAATGCCTGGGGCTCTTTAGTCTGGAAAAGACTGAGAGGGGATCTTACGAATGTTTACAAGTCTCTGCAGGGTGGGTGTCAAGTAGAAGGGGCCAGGCTCTTGTCAGTGCTGCCCTGTGATAGGATGAGAAGTGATGGTCACAAACTGGAATACAGGAAATTCCACCTCAAAATGAGGAAAAACTTCCTCACTGTGAGAGAGCCAGAGCCTGGCCCAGGCTGCCCAGAGAGGTTGTGGAGTCTCCTTCTCTGGAGACTTTCCAGACCCACCTGGATCTGTTGCTGTGTGGGCTGCCCTGGGTGATCCTGCATTGGCAGGGGGGTTGGACTCAATGATCTCCAGAGGTCCCTTCCAACCCCTACCATGCTATGATTCTGTGTCATTTGTTCCTCATTTCTGTGAGCTTCTGTCAGGCAGTACAAGATCTGATGAATGAAGTGGGAGGAATTTCCTTGAGCACTGTTTATTTTAGTGACTAACGTAACAAACTCATTAACTTGCTCGCAGATCTTGTGCTCTGACTGCCTTGGGTAAGTCTGTGGTTGTACAAAGTCGTGTGCTGGTCTGATGTACGTGAGCAGATCTCGGTGAGGCGAGTAGGGTTGAGAAGAACCAGGTCTTGTCTTATCTGATGGTAGCTCTGCTTTGGACACTTGTGACTGTACTGAAGACAGAGCAGCAGCAGCGAACAGGCTGGTTTTTGGGGTTTTTTTTATATAAAGTGGTGTTTTTCTGGTTTTCTGGCTGTTCCCTGGGGCAGGCAGGATGCTGCATGTGCAGTCCAACCAGTTGTTCTTTGGAGGTAAGTGGCCCAGAGTCAATTGTTGGTAGCTGTGGTAAAAGTTCAGAGGAAGAAGAATCTGTTGATGTGTGAGAAGGTGCGCCTAGGAAGGTGGGAGTGAACCTCTCTGACCAGCCTGTTGCTAATGCAACAGGCAGGAGAATGAAACTGTAAGGTTTTTTCAGTGGAATCATTAGGAGATTTAGCAGGAGCTGATGAACTCTAATAAATAAAGTATTTTGATCCATTAGAGCCTCTGCCTTCACTGGAAATATTCCTATTCTTAAATTTTCTGTTGGATTAGGGTAATATCCTTTAAATAACCTGGCTGATAGAACAAAGGAAGGGAACTTTTGGAAAGTATAAGCAATCAGCAGAAATCAGAACTTTTTTTTTTCCTCTCCCTCAATTTGCTTCTGAGGTTAAAATAACAGGAACCAGATGTAAAATAACAGATACATTCAGGGCTTGAATTCTCTTACTGAATTATCATGTCATGGTTCGGAGAGAGAGAGGGAGGCAGAAAGAGCTCTGCCAAATGGGCAGGAATTTTAAATTCTCTTCGGTTTCTCACTTCTGAGAAGCTGAATCGAAAATACCTGTTGCTTGCGTAAGTATCTCTGGCTCATCTCCTTGAAGATACTTTCCCGAAGGAGGGGTAGTGTGCATAGCAATCTTCCTTAGATACTCTGCATTATTTTTATCTGCAAGTAACTCAAGTTCTATAAACATTAAGCAGAACAACTTTAGAAAATCATAGACGAAACCCCCTTATTTTCAACAGAAGGCTGAAATAAAAGCTGCATAAACTTCTAGCCTCCTATCGTTTCAGTGATAGTATAATTCATTTGCTATTTCCTGCCTCCTTTCTAGAAGTCAGAAGCTCAGCCAAAAGATGTTTGGAAGATGAACAAAGGGGTTTGATTTGCTGGGAGGCATAACTTCTTTTGGGGCAAAGAGTGGACCATCACTTTCTGGTCTTTCTCCTGAAAAACGCTTCCTTCTCATCACTATAGGTCTCACTCAGTCTCCTTTCCTGCCTCTTTTTGTCTTGCTAGAGCTTGAGTTTGCAAATGAAGATGCTGTAATAAATTAGTGGGCTGGAAAGGAGGGACACTAATGGGGTTGTGTCTATTGGTGGGATGTTCTGAAAGTGCCTTTTCTAGGGCTGTTTATCTGAATTTTTAAGGGGTGTTCCATGAAAAGGAGGATGCGTATTCCTCCCTTTAATACTCCAATAAATATCTGTGATGCTTATCATCGTGTGGACCCCACAGCAAGCTAGAGGTCACAGGGGTGCTGACAATAGAAGTATGATGTTCTGGTTTTAAATCAGCTCCCTTTCTTGAGGCTCTCTGAGTCCTGTCTAGTCCAAGTGCTGCATGAAATGCAATTGCTGGCAGGTGGAAATGAGAGAGAGAGACTTTTCTGTGTGCTGGGCAGTGAGCAGCACAGTGATGTGGTGGAACTGTAAGTGCTGCCCCATTGCTTGCAGGCCAGTTGTTACTGCGCCATCTTCTCAAGCTGGCCAAGTAGGAGGGATGTATTTCATTGCTCCCGAATCCCAGTGTGCTGTGGGAGCACAGTGTTGTATCACAGAATTGTTTCGGTTGGAAGAGACCTTTAAGATCATTGAGTCCAACCGTTAACCCAGCACTGCCAGGGCACCACTAAACCATGTCCCTCAGCACCACAGCTCCATGGAGTTGAAACCCATCCAGGGCTGGGGACTCCACCCCTGCTCTGGGCAGCCTGGGCCAGGCCTGGACAACCTTTGAAGTCAAGAAGTTTTTTGTAATGTCCAACCTGAACCTCCCCTGGTGCAACTTGGGGCCATTTCCTCTTTTCCCATTGCTTGTTCCTTGGGAGAAGAGACCAACCACCCCTGGCTCCAACCTCCTGTCAGAGAGTGGTTGAGGGTGAGAAGCTCTCCCCTGAGCCTCCTTTTCTCCAGGCTGAACAACCCCAGGTCCCTCAGCTGTTCCTCACAGGATTTTCTGCAGCAGCTTAGGCTGGCCAGTTAAGAAAAATCATTAGTGAGGGAGCTGAAGCTTTGAGATGAGGCACACCCGTGTGAAGGGGAATTTGATGGGTTATGAGAGAGCCAAGGATACCTTTCCTTTCAGGAGTACTGGAGCCATCTGTATGGAAGGGACTTTCTCTGGGCTGACTACACTGTGGTGTTTTTCTAGAGCAACTAACTCTCTAACCCAAAAATATGCAGAACTTTGTTCCTTGGCTTCCTTGGGCTTTCAGCCCAACTAGAAAAATGACAAAGCGGGGTCTTGTTGAGGAACAAAAGGTGCTGGGGCAGCGATGTCGGTACCTGTGTTACAGTTTGGCTGCGTTGGGGTGTGAGGGGTAGCAAGGGTCAGTTCCTAAGGAGTGTCTTCTCTAGTCTTGGGAGATGACACGAGAGCTGAATCCTACTCCTCGGGGAAAGCAATGGTGTCATTCTGAATCGTGTTAGCTGAGAGGAGGGTGCCGTTGAGGAGAGGCTCCCTGCATCGAATCAACTTCGTGTGCTGTCTCTTCAACTGCAAAGCTACAGACACGTCCCTTCCCATCGCCTGTTTGTGTGAGACGACTCTCTGGGGACCTTAATGTTGCGGTTACCATGGGAGCCAATTCAAAGGGGATTGTTGTGCCACCAGAGCTGGAAGATCCGCGCACATTCTATTGCAGCGTTTTGCAGAGGTTTGGGATTTTGACTGTTTCTTACACGAAAAGTGTTTCCGTTACCTACGTGGGGACGTAGGTGCTTTGTGTGTGAAGCATTTCTGAAATCAGCCGGGCTGTCAGAGAGAGGACAGGGTGGCAAAACAAGCCAGGCAGCCTGAAGTGGGGACAGGGAGAAGAATTTTAACTCGGGGTACCAGTTTCCCCTGGGAATTGTTCCGCTGGGTTGTAGCGGCTTTGAGTTACCTCGATCCCATTCATGCAGTGTGCTCATCAAAATCCTTGAAGATTCTTTTTTTTTTTCCCATTACATATTTATGTCCCCATCCTTTCTATTGCCCTACTTGTGTTGGCTGACACTTTCACTACCCACCACAACACTCAAAAGTCCTCAGCTGAGACTTGGAGGTGCTCCTGCTAGAGAAGACCCCTGCGATAAGAGCGCTGTGCATCTTGGACCTGTTTCTTCATCCATGAAAACTGGATAGTTATTCATGCTGGACTCCTACAGCTTAAAACATCTGCTTGTCACCAGAACTTGTTTGGTGACTTTGGATTTTTAACAGCTTGGGGGCTGAGCTCTAGACCTCCAGGATCTCTAGGTTCCTGTCTTGACAGTGTTTCTACCACTCATGGCACCTCAGTCCAGCAGCACAGTGGAGATGGCAGATGTGCTTCTTTGGAAGCTTTTTTTTTTTAATGTGATGTTAAATCAAATCTCTACATTTTAATTGCTAATTTCTCGTAGAAAGAACAGTTTGTCTCTGACCTACATATGGGACTCAAATGTGACTTTCTGGCTCTTAGAAGACTTTATTGTTGAGAATCTGAAATAGTATTAAGACTACAGGGACACTCGTCTCTTGTAACTTTTAAAATTTTTTTCCTTTTCTGCTGGTATTGTAGAGTATAATTCTTCATGGAGAAGAAAGCTACAGCAACAGGTGGAGAGTGAGGAATTGTTTTATCAGTTGCTGTTTGTGGGTCTGCTGGGGAATTCTAGAAAAAGCTCTTTTTGAGCAGAACATTAGTTTTTTCTTATGCCCTCTTGTCGGGAATCTTTTTTAATTGTTCTTGTTGGAGGTTTGTTTGGTCTTTTTCTTAATACAGAGAAAGATTTGGTCTGAACAAGTACCTGTGGGTGTTGATGGCTTGTCAAAAAAAAATAACAAAGCAACCCTCAAACACCTCTGGAAACCATTCTTGTCCTATGCAGGAGTTCTGTGTTGAAAAAAAATCTAATTCTCTGTTCCAGTGTTACTGGAATTGTTTAATCTGGTTTGCTCATTTTGAAGGAGGAAGGGATTTTTTTTGTCCATCGAGTGCACAAGCTGTTAAGAACAACTTAACTGTATCATCCCCTAGAGACACAGCATTTTTGTAACATTAATATTTGTGCAATTTCGTTCAGACTTTACCAGATATTCTTGGCAGACCTGTTTCAGGAGCCGTGTGTGAGGATAAAGATGTGCATGGCTGAGGAAGCTGGATCTGAGTGAGAGGCAGAGTATTGCCAAGGAACTGGGAAAGAGTCGTTCCAGTTCACAGAGAGAATAAGCATTTGGTGCAGGTGACATGAAAATAAGAGTCTGCAAAACAGAGAGGAAAGGAAGGCTGGTATCCTGTATTGGATAATCAGTGGGTGGTTCCCCCTCTTCAGTGATTCCAGAACACTTCACAAGCATCAGTGAGCAATTGCAGTGGACGGTCCCAGTGTACTTTACTGGGAGGATGTGTCTTAGACTTCCACGGGTGTTTCTGGTGGCACAGTGGTTGTAGCTTTGCCTTTTGGTTCAGTGAATGTTTTTCAAGAGGATAAAGCCCTCCTTTGCAGAAGAGATGGTTTTAATGGGAGAGAAGGATATTGGCCGTAGTCTGTGAAATGAACTTTGATTGCTCGCGTTACGCTTGAGCACCTTTCATTTTGGGCACACGCTTTCAGCTTCAAAAAGAAGCTGTTTGTCCCTGTTTAAAACCCGTAGCCTCTCAAAACAATTCATACCGCGCTGCACATGATTCTCCCTCAGGGAAGAGAGAGAATGAAGCGAACATCAGATATTAGCTGCAGCACTTAGCGCGCTGCTGGAAGGCACTTGGATCCGACAGGGATATCGGCAGCGTCAGAAGCGAGGCAGCGCAGAACGGCAAACGTCTGTGCCAGCAGATTGTGTTTGATGTGAACTACGGTATTTCTCTAGAGCATAGCTCTGTTTAAGCACCTAAGCCAAAAGCATTTTTGCTTCACAGCCCCCCAACTACTCTGTAAATACAGCTAGAGCAGCTCGTGGCTCCAGCAAATGCAGGGAGGCAGCTCTTTTGGAGATGGAGGCAAAGCATCTCTGCCAGGAACGCTCACCTCGGCATCGCTGGTGAGCTCCTGCCATCCCCGTGCCCTTTGCTGATCAAAGGAAGCAGGAACTGGGGGTGGGGGGTGGGGAAGGGAAGGAATGCATCATCAAATCTGTCAAAGAAAACACGAATCCGGGAACTGAGCCAATACAATTTTTCTCGGTTAATTTTCAGGGACAGGATTTTCCCAAAACTTTCTTTGGGGTTTAGAAACCGACTTGGCACTTGGGGCACAGGGGTTGGTTCTCTGAGGCTATCTGGAGGGAGTCTGGATGCTGTTACAGCATTCTTGCTGTATAAGCAATTCGTGAGGCCTTACACAAGCAAACCGTTTCCCTGTCTTGCCCGTATCAGCCGTGTACCTGGGGAGGGGGGAAAGGCCATCTCTGCAACTCCTGCGCTGTAGATGATAACCATGGTGTGGGGCTTGCAGTGGAAAATGCTGCCCACTGAAGAAAGCATGTCGATGTTGTGAGGGGTGCTGGTGTTGGGGTGCACCTGGCCTTCTATACCAGGCTCTTGCTATTTAGATGTAAAATTCCCATGCTTACTCTGAAATCAACTGTGGTTATCTAGACTTTTGGTCAGGAGGAAAGATGTTAAAAATTGTGGCTTTTCTGTCTTTTTTTTTTTTTCCTTCCTCCCATAACAAAGCTACTCTGTTCAACCTAGGCTTTTGATTTCTGAATTCATTTCGAAAAGGGTTTCCTGATAGAGAACCTTACATTCCTAGCCATGAAAAGACTGAGCTTTAGAGGCACTGTTTTAATTTAAGAAACTTGATCTTTAAAAATGCTGTGTCTGCACAGGCACTGCGTGTTAGCACTGTGGGCACGTTCCTGTGCTGATTCTGTGTCAAAGATGGGCTTCTCCCAGTATCTTCAAAGAGACTTCTAGTTTTCTGAGGCCTGAAGCCAGTACCATCATAAAATACGGTAATATCTTCAAACTGACAATTACCTGGAGATCTTATTACCTTGAATAAATTCCCCTGCCTTTATTTTCCTGTCCTGTGTGCAGAAACAAGGCGGCAGTGTAATTCTTATCTGCTTCCTGTTTGGTTTGCCCCTGTTTTATGGAAACCCCTCTTCAGAGGTCACAGTCATGCATTCGAATTGGGACACTGTGTGATCTTCTCCTCTGTGCTGGAAGGGCAACATAAAAATGACAGAAGCAACGAGACAAAGTGCAGCGTGAACACGCTCCAGCAGCTTAGTTTTGAAAAGCTTTGTTCAAGGCATCACATAAATATGACAGAAGATGGGTTTTTATGGTTTAAAAAATGAAGAGAGAATTATGTAGGTAATCTTTGCAACCTAGTAAAAATATCATAGTACACAGAAATGAAGTGTTACAGCTTCCCGGGATCCAAATTGGCATCTAATCTTAGTCAGGAGGGGAAACAACACTTGAGGATGTTGTTTATAGTGATTGCTTTTTTTTTATCACTTAGGAACAAAGTGGTGTTTTGAAAACCTTCATTATGTGAATCAGGCAAATAAGGCAATTCAGGTAATAAGTAAAATCTCCAAAGATCAAGGAAACTCCACACTTTACATCATATTTATAATTGGCCCAGACCTCTGTTCTAATGTTCTGTATCTAAGTCTGAAACCTGAACTGGGAGGAGGAGTAGTCTGGTTATTAAGAGCAAAATCTCTTGTTGTTTAGAGCCTAAAGCTGTATTTTGCCTTTTATCCAAGTTGCTCTTTTTGGTTTGCTTTTTTTTTCCCCCTCAAATCATCAAGCTGCTTTTCCTTTAGAGAAGATGCTTGGCTGCTACAGGGACTGCTTCAGCTGTGGAACAGTTTGTTGGCTTTTTTCTGGTCAAGAGGAAATTCTTCAGTTTATGTTAATTTTCTGTAAATAAAGCAGACTAAGAACTAAACATCTAACCAGTCATTAGGGCTTCCTTCTGCAGATGACAAAAAAAGAAAGGGAACTTGGAGAGGGAGACTCATCTCACGTCATATAGGATTTTCCTCAAGATGGGCTGCTTTGGAGGTGCCGTTTCTTTCCTTTGGGCTGTCCAGGGAGCCAAGACGCCCTTCTCAGACTCTGCCTGGCAGTTAAATGGCTCTGGTTGTATCTGGGTGTTTGTGTGTGTGATGTGAATTCCCAGTCCTTAGAGCAATACCTGACTTTGTTACAGAGCCCTTGGGGTCATGTGGTGTTTGCAGCCACGAATGTTTTACTCTGGAAGCTGATGTTGGGTTTGTGGGATTTGTACGCTGGTAGTTTACATGGATTTAGTTGAGTGTGATGGGAATGGTGTGAAGGAGACCTAGCTTCAGAACCTGATGCTTCTGATGGACAGACAAGAATCTGTTTGGAAAGACTTCACAACGTGCTTGGAAGAAGCTCGGTGTGTTTGCTCGGACAGTTAACTGCTTGTTGTATTAATGGAAGAAGGGTGGATTTTGCTACAAAATTTTCAGAAAAACCAGAGAGGACATATCTGAAATGAAAAAAGAGCTTGCTGAAATAGGAGCTTATGTTATGTAAAAGTTGTGGAGGATTCAGCTCTTTGAGTTTTGGAGTGCGTTTTCCTCTCCTGAATTCACTAATGCCCCTGTTGTCCAAGTCTTACAGACCTCCCAGGGTCCCGCTGGCATTCCTCCTGGTAGCTCCTCACACCTTGGGAAGATGAGCTATGGGAGTGAGTGGTTATCTACCTGCAATACCAGTTTTTATCAGTGTGAGTGTTTTCTCATTTAAAGTCTCATGTCCTGGAGCTGGTTAAGGAGTTCATGAGGGGCCCTGCTGTAAAGACTCCAGCAAGTTCAGAAAGATTTTTTATCTTGTCCGGTGTGGGCTTTTTGTTATTCCATAATGGTGTGGTTTTCCTTTCTCCTCATCCAACGTTTTTTTAATTGTATTTTTTTTCCCCTCAAATGAATGTAAAAATGTTACAACTGGTAGATAAAAAAAAGCAAAAGTCAATCTCCTGCCATTCAGCACCGAGCTGCAGACTTGCTGTTTGACTTGGATTAAGCCAGTTTGTCTGTCAGGCCACTTAACAGTCTGTGAAATGAAGACAGTGCTCTCCAAGGGGCTTGTGAAGGTAAGCACAGGCAGGATTTGGAACACTTTTCCTATACTGAGTGCCCATAGGAGGATGGAGAAGGGGAAGGTGTTGCATGTTCCTACAGAACCAGAACGTCCGTGAAAAGTCGCGTACAGCCAGCTTTGCTTTCTGTCCTCCTCTCCCACTTCAGTCTTTTAGCTTGAAAGTTCTGAAAACGTTTCACTGTTAAATTATAACTTTGACTAGAGATAAGGCTTCATGTGTTTTGCCTTTCCTGTTAAATTTTCAAAGAGCATCCCAGCATCGCAGGCTGCGAAGCTGACGAGAGGAAGATGGGTAGGAGAGCAAGTTTCTCCAGGCAAATTTCCTGACCTGAGACAAAGGCAGCAGAGAGCTGTCAAGATACGTTTGTGTCACAGGAACAGAAGAAGAAAACTGGACACCTGTCAGTTGGTCTTCACAAATGAGTAGCTCTGAAGAAGCATGGCTAATTCCAGCTGGAGCCTGGGGTCCTGTGCTGGGCCTGGAGTAGCAGTGGAGAAGAGGTTGCTTTTGGGGACCGTTGGCTCATCCTTGCTGTGCTAGGTGCTGGCAGTGCCAAATGTCTTGATGGCAAACAGAGAAACCTGATCTTTGCACTGAAATGACCAACAGATGTGATCCGTTTTCTAAGAGAAGAGCATCTTTGTCTTCTCCTGAGTTTTTGATGGATGAATTGAATTTCTACAGAGCCTTTGCACCCTGGCCTCTGACTCTCCAGGCCAATCACTTGCTCATTCATGTTGCTGCACAGCTAATTCTGCTCCAGCGATGTATAAGGAGTTCTGCTGAACCTGTGCTTGATTACCAGCTCTGTTTACCTCAAGGGAGCAGTTATTAATGTGCTCTCATTTTTAAGCCTATTATAACTCCTTCACTTTGATTAATCTCATTGTGGAGCTCTTCACTCTTTTAGCCTGCATAAGACGTTAAGTCTGATTGTAGAAGTGCTTCCGTTTGTTCCCTCCCAGCTGAGGGAGGAGGCAAAAGGGCTATTGATTTTTACATAAAAATGAGTTTAATGAGACTTGGAGGTTGGTCTTGATCCAAGGCTTACTGGAGTCGGTGGCGATCAGTCATTAGGTTTCAGGCTCTGGTACCTGACTTGCTGCTGTGGTGTTGAGCTGTCTGTGTAGCTGGGGTTTAGCAGGTCTTCATCAGTTGCTCAGGAGCAGCAAACTGTCATGGTGAGGGAGGACAAGGGGAAGGTTGCTGACTAGGTATTTGAGAGCTGCCTCTTATTCTTGTGATCCTGTTCTCTTTCTGTGCACTTCAATCTTGACTGTGGTCACGGTGCACGCGATAGTGGTTCATAACAAAGCGCAGGACTCCAGGTAATGCAGCAGAGCTTTAGCAACAGGCTTTCAGAGGGAAAAGCTTAATACCTTTAACTCCGAGGTGAGTTGTAATTTGGTAGGTGTTAATGCACATTATCTTTTTTTTTTTTAAAAATGAATGTTGTAATAACCAGTGCATCAGAGCTAGCAAGGGTGTGGTAAACTGGTGTTTAGTAGCGATGTGATTCTGGAGGTTCAACTGTCAGCAGTTGGGCCAGCCCTGTTCTGTTTTTCTTGCACACGTGCCCATGTCGATGTTTTGCCTCTGAGCTGCTGCCTTTTCCTTTAAGAAGGGACAATTTCTGTGCCACGGAGCAGAGGAGGACCCCCTGCACTGCCTCAGGCCAGCTTGTGGCAGGCACCCCAAAAGATCTTGCCACCTTCTCAGCCATAATTCTCTCTGCAAATGCCTGCTGCAGCTCCAGCTTCCTTTCTCCCTCTCGGTCTACTCTTTCTCTACTGACTTTTGACCGGTACTCCAGGTCAACCAAATGCCATCCATTTTGCCTGATAGAAGGGGCTGTGAACAGTGCATCAGACTCACCTCATCCACCCCTGAGAGCTGTTCTGTACAGAAGCAGGCTTTTTCTACACCTCGATCCTGCCAATGACATTTTCCAGGCTTCACTATACAGTGTATTTTCACCTTGTTTCAGGAACAGGTTGGTGTGGCTCTCCGTTAATGTTAAGAATAAATGTATTCTATTGCCACGAGATGCCGTTCATAGAAACGGGGAGAGGAGAAAGTGATGCATACATCTGCCTTTGAAGGACTGCAGCTATTTCTGAGGTCTTTGTGAAGACAGATTTAATCTGTACGTCTAAAATGTGGTAAACCTAAAGAAAACAGCAAAATGGAGTGTCGTTTCTCAGAGCTTACTCTTTTCTGTCAAGTGCGTAGAAGGAAGACAGGGTGTTCTTATGCGAGAGAAGGATCATGAAGTATTGTTTATCTACTGTGTTTACTGTTAGCAGTGGAACTGTATAAATCAAAGGAGCAGAGTTCTTGTACCCTGAGAGTGCAAAATGGCAGTAGGATCTATGTAATAGCTATTGTCAAATTCATCTATTACCTTTGCTTAAAAAGCTGCTGGTTGCCCTCTTGGATGCATCATTTGGTGTAGTGATAATGAGCATCTGTTTAAACTAATAGCTTTAAAATTCAGGATGGAACTAGTACTTTGTCCTTGACTGTTTTATCTGTTGCTGTAGCATCCAGTAAGTCCCTTCAGGGCTCTTAAAAATCATAGAATTGTTTTGGTTGGAAAAGACCTTTAAGATCATGGAGTCCAGCCATTAACCCGGTGCTGCCAAGCCCCGGTACTGAACCATGTCCCTCAGCACCACATCTCTACTGCTTTTAAATCCCTTCAGGGGTAGGGATTCCATGTATGGGAGCGGTGGCCTTGAACTGCAGTGACTACAGAAAGCAGGAGGTGGTGTTGGGGTGGAAGAACTTGCTGCCTCTTTGGCCAGTAGGAGGGCAGGCAGATGGGGTTTGCCAACTAGCCAGCACATGACCGAGTTCCTGGTAGCTTTCTGCAGGCAGACTGGTTCCAGCACCGATCTGCGGGGCACCTGGTTGCTTGCGTGGGGTGTCCTCTGCCCCCTTGAAGGAGAGGTTAAGTTCAGCTGCCTATACCCACCTCTCTGGTGTTCTAGAAGTGCTTTGCTCTCAAGTTGTGCAGCTCCTCTGGGCCTGTTCCCAATAGCATGTGCATGTGAACTTGGCTCTGGAAGTACAAAGTATTGTATTTAAGAGGCTCTCCACTCTTTAATGTAGAACTTAAGTTTATGCTTGACCTTTCTTGGAAGGACCAGACTGTTGTAGGGAGGGGACGCAAGGACAAAGTGTCTACTGGAGACATAAGTTAACTTGTGTCTTGATCCAGACAAGCACTGGTAGAGTTACAAGGTGCTGGTGGCCTGCTAGGGTCATGGAAGCACCATGCTGTCCAGTAGCTAGTTTTGCTTTGAGGTATGTTCTGGATGTCTGATGGAGGAAGTCCATCCCTCCCATCGCCGCTGCCACTGCAAAACCCTTACCGTGCCAGCTCTGCTTTGCTGTGTGGTGGGTCCAGAAGTGCTGTGTGGGTGGTGGAAAAATGTCACGAGGAGAGGCTTTTGGAAATGGCAGCGAGGGGTCTGTGCTGTTCTAGGACTTGCACTTCTAGTAACCGTGTAATTAATACTGACCACCCAATTTTTTTCTCTTGATGGGTTTCTTTATTAAATCAGCTTGTGCTTAGGTGGTAAGCTGCCTCTGACCCCTCATGCCTTTGGTATCTTGTTACCTGATCAGTAGAGGCAGAGATACGCTGACTTCTGGAGACATAGGGGAGGTGACAGCACAGAAGAGCTGAAACCCTTTCTGACGGACTCGTGCACTTTCTGCAGTTGGAAGGGACACAAGTGACATCGCTTCTGCTGTGCTTCCTTTTGGCCTGGTTTTCCAAGTGCCTTTGCCCATACAAATCTCTGAAAACTTGTTCTTCCTGGGCCTTCCCCCAAGCTGGTGCAGAGCATTCTGCTCGTGTGTTCCAGGCCGCTTTTCCAGGGTCGAGGTGGGTTGATGGCTGAGCCATGAGCAGAAGTGGGCATATCGTGTCCCTGCCCGTTGGAGCAGAGAGCCGGGGAAGCCGCTTTGCTGTGTTGCTTTCCCAGGTAGTCGAGCGCTTGAGGTTCGGCTGCGTTGGGGAAACTCCCCCGTGTAGCTTGCAGTGCTGGCAAGCGGGTTGGTTTATCTTTAGTATGACAAAGTTAGATGGGAGAAATGCTTGTTGGGTGAGGTTTTTTTTGGGGGTTATTTTCCTCCTCTCCTCCCAAGTGTTATTCACCATAGGAATAGCCTTTCTTTTTTTACAACAACAATATAATGCTAGAAAATTTCCTTCCCTTCTTCCTCTCCAGCCATTCACGATGTACATCTGTTTCCTTGCCAGGGAAGCCTCAGCACTGAACACTGGGGTGCATATCAGGGCTATTACTATAATCTGCTATTTGCAATGAATGGAATTGAGAAGATGAACTGTGGAACTGTGTAACTGTGGAGGGTATTTTCTAGGTTATCTTTAATTTGAGAACAAGATCCGTGCTTTGGTACTTCCCTCTCTTACTCTGTGCTCTGCTGTTAACCAGATGAGGCTATTAATGAAGCCAAGCTAGTGTTGTGATTAGGGTTTTTTTAAGAAATAATTTAATAAGCAATGTTGCTGAGCATCAGATGCTGTTTCATAGTTGAGTTAAAACTTGGAAGCCGTACTGTAGCAGGCACAATGGCAGGCTGTGAGCTTAACAAGGTACTGTCAAAATTAAAGGGGGTGTTTTGGGTCTGCCCCCCATGACTTGGATCTTTTGAAGCATTTGAACTCACCCGTGCTTAGAGGCTATTTTTCTGTTGTTTGGAGAGCTTTTTAGAACTATTCTCTCGTGTCCTTCTCTCTTTCTCTATGCAGACAATTAAACCTTGTTTGGCCACGTAACATTCTCCGTGCTCCTTCCATCCCCTGTGAGTCCCCCTCTTCTCCCCGTTATTTTTTCATAGCTTCTCTGCACTTCCCAAAGAGATTTGCTTTCCCAGTAATGGTGTCACTCTTCTAACTGCAGTTAAAAAGAAAAAAATCCTACTCACAAAAAACCCCTCTATAAAACACCGCAAGAGTTGATTTCATTTGTGTATCAAAAGAGTAGTGATTAAATGTGAGTGTTTAAAGGGAGAACGAAGTGTCTTTTACTTATATGGAGCTTAATTAGAGTACTGTGCTGGCTATTGAGTTTTACTGATGTCTCGAGTATGCGATAAAGGAGAAAAAGGTTGCTTTTTATAGTAAGGGCAGATGTCTGTGAAGAAAATGAAGATGTTGGATGAAATGGTAACTGCTGAAGTTGGCGTTTCTGGAATTTCCCCTATAATTTCAAGTAATTGCATTATTGTTTGGTATTTCTTCCTTGTCAGTGTAGTATGTGAGCACCCACTGGCATATTAAGTGACATGATTTAACGTGCGGCTTGGTGCAGTTTGTTCCCTTTTCCCTCTGTGTGTGTTTTAGTTAACAGCAAGCAAGCAAATTGATCTTACGCCAAATGCCGGTGGTTGGCAATCCCTCTACAATCAAATTGTCTTCTTGCAACTCATTGAAAAGCATTTGCCACTCGTGAAGCGGGGCTCTCAGGGGAGTAATAGCAGGATTCCCAGCAAGACCAGAAATATGGGAGTGCATCTTCTAAACATCTTGGGTCATGTAGATAAATAGTAAATGACAGAGATGACATTGTTGTCTGTGTCTAAGACTAGTGGGGCTTTATTCCAGCTGCCATATTGAAGAGATTTATTTTTTTGACCCAAGAAGAAAATGAGGGGTCAGCTGCTTAAGTGATGTAAACACTCAGGGCTCCAGAGAAGACAGACGCTGTTGGTTTAGCCAAGCAGATAACTACAAATTCTGTGCAAAGTATTTACATTGCCCTGTTGGCTCAAATGAGTGTACTTCAATTTTATTATTTTTTTCAGCGAGGATTCAATTTAAATTCTAATGGGCACCTGACTAGAGCTGCATCAATGCCATCTGCCTCCACATTAGAGTTGTCACCTACAGCAAAGGCTGCAGCGTGGATTCTTACCTTGCAAATGCACATCCTGGCCGTGCACACATCATCTTTCTCTCCTCTTTCCTCTGGCCACCGAGTAAAGAGCTGTTTATGCCAAACAGCACCATTTCTCTGGGACCAGTTGTGAGGCTTGCTCCAAACTGCCCAGTTGTTAACATACTCCCCAAAACTGTGAGGGGACTCTGGCTCAAATCCTTGCGCTGTGTAGGAAGGATTTGACCTGGATGTTACAACTTTCCTGGCTGTGGGAAAAGCATCAGCTCTAGCTCAGTCTTTGAGATGCTTGAGAACTGAGCTATGAGGCATGACAGGGAGAGGGAGCTTCTGTTGCCCAGGGCTTGTTTTTTCTAAGTCAACAAAGCCTGGCAAATTTAATCTAAATGCATCAATAGTTTTGGGTTAGTCAGGTGGTTTTTCACCCCCTTATTTTGGTGGCAACATTCTTTGCCCAAAACTTGAGGATTATGCTGTCTCTGCTTCTCTGGAGGCAGCTTCCAAAACAACAAGCACAGTGAGAATTGGTAGGAATAAGAAGGATTCTCATCCTCAGCTTCTGACAAGGATCCTCTGGCATAATTTTCTTTGGTCAGGAGGGAAAAGTTGACTTTTCCTAGCAAGTAAAGAGGCTGACAAATGTGCAGGGAGATGTGAAAGGTAATACAAATGTAAACTTAGGAATGTATGTGTTTGTGTTTAATTACTAATATGTACATACTAGAAGATACTAGGGGAGGATTCCTAATTCTTCACAAATCCTTGGTTTTTATTACACAAAAATAAACTTTTATGAATTTCTATGAAATACAGCCCCATCTAATGAAGGAATTGAGTTAAAGGGGACGGTATTTTCACCTCTTGTAAGCCATGGGAAGGATTTATACTTTGAGGAGTCCATGCCTGCTGATGAACCTACATCGTTTGGTCAACCACGCTGACCTGTAGCCGAAGACTTTGAGCTTGGTGGAGCACAGAGACTCCCTCTGTGTGTCCTCTTCCTCTCTACCCCATCTGACCAAGCAGCATGATGAACCATCTTCCTCTCCTTGCAAATCACAAGGTATTTGTGAAGATTTAGATGTGTACGCGTGGTATGTTGGGAGATACACAGATTATCTGTGTTCCGACCCCCCCCGTTTGCAAGGAATCTGTCGTGTGCCACAAACCTCACTGATAGATCACATCAGATTGAAAAGAGCTTTGCAGCCTTTGAGAAAGGCAGGTCCTAGGGGAACAAATTCTCCCTGGGAGACAGCAGTGATTTCCAGAACAGGAGTAGATGCTGGTGTTTTGGCCCCTTATAGTTGAATGAATTGCGGCGAATTCCTTCACCAGGCTGAGGGATCTGATTAAATGCATTGAGCAAGCGGGGAGGATGGAAGTGTTTGCAGCAACGTGGGAAATGAAAGACTTCCCAAGCTGTCATCTTGGTGTAAACTGGCAGGTTCCTGAGGAAACCAGTCACCCCCCAATAATTGATACAGTAGGATCTGGCCTGCCCTGGATCTGTGCGCAGAGGATGCTATGCCTCCGAGAGATGATGTGGTTCCTTTTTGCAGAAACAGAATTTTTAATTGGTCTGGACACTAGGTGTCTGATTCTACTGGTATGCCTGCTGGTAATGAGATCTGGGGTAGGGAATCGTTATTTATAAGTAGTCTATTTTTAACAGTGCTGCTGTAACAGTTTGAATGCTCCGAGCCCTGTGTACGGCACACAAACCCTGACGGGCGTTTTGCGTGTGAGCAGCTCCATGTCTGGGAACACCAGTTGTCACCAGGGCTTCTCTGGGTGGTAAAATGCTGTGGCTCTTCCCTCTGACTCCTCTGAAGTTTGTTATGAAACCAGACCCGGTTGTATACTGGGGAAAAAAAGTGTATATAAGGAAATCTGAAGAGGAGAATGTTGTTCTTCTGGCTCAGCAGCCATCTTGGCCCTTGGTTCTCTGCAGGTTGACCTGGCATGGTGGGTTGGAGATGACACCCTGAAGCAAGTGGCTGCTTGTTGCTCACTCTTGTATTTGTAGGTTATCGGTCAGGTTTCTCCAGAGCAGGGAACTTTAAAACAGTATTTCCTGCGGAACGATGAGTGCTGTGCTGGTTGTCCTTTGCACGGGCCTGTTCCCTTCCTTTCCTTCTGCTTCTGGAAAAGCCCCGTTTGCCGCTTCTCTTCTTGTGGCGATGTCAGTGCAGGGCACGGTCTCCGTGCGTCCTTGGGCAGATCTGGTGATAGCAAAAGCATCAGAATTAGTGCTTGACCGAAACTTAAAGCTGTCTGGTGTTAAGGTGCAGATTTATGGTCGGCGGGGAAGCGGCGTTGTCTTCTAGACTTGCATCTGGGGGCTGTGGAACTGCTTGTCCTCACTTCCAGGAGAGCTGCTCCTCCCGCTCCTCCTGCCTGCTGGGTACAGGTGCCAGTGCAGGGATCCATCCCCATCCGTCCCTCCTCTTCACGTGAGTTCGGGGTGGAGGATCCTGCTGCAGCTGGGACGCGCCTGTTGTGCCTCGCCCGGGGTTCGGGAGGGCGATGAGCTCTGGCCTGCTTCGCCCTGTGGGGATTTTCTTGCACGCTCGCTGCAAGCAGCCAGAAATGTAATGGCTGAAATGACTTTGGCCTTTGGCAGGATTTTGGCCGTTGTGTTACCACAGGGTTTCTTCAGCTGGGTGTTGTGCTACCCACGCACCCATCAGCACAGAGGTCCTGACTGCGGGGCTGCCGTTGCCGTCCGAAGGCCGCTGCAGCCGCAACTGTGAACGGTTATTGTTACACACGAGGTTTGGGATTGTAACAGCAGAAGCTCAGAAGCAGTAAACTACTCCAAACATTTTTTAAAAAAAACCCAAAAAAACAAACCAAAACCAGAACAACAGACTTCTGAGAGAATTGAGAAATAAAACGTGTACAATGCAGTTGATTTTTCTCTGCCTTGCTCCAAGACTGATCTGATCATCACGTCCTCAAATTTCTTTTAGAAATGCTGGCTGTTGCTTAAGTGTGTTATTACAGTCCTTGCTTTAGAGAGTTTGCATGAATGTAAAATTTAATTTAATTAACCTTCAGCAGTCTTTCTTCCTGCATGAAAAGATGACCTTTATAAAATGCAAATTAAACACCCTGCTTGCATTCTTCTGTGTCTATACATATTTTTTTTGAAAGTGTGTGTATTTATATAAAGACAGACACATTGTGAAACATGTCTATAAAAAAAATGAAGCCTGTTTTAGGTATTGAGGTACCCTTTAATTTGGACAGTGGTGTTGTATGTAGACATGGATGGAAAAAAATGTAGCTGGTGATACGCTCGGGTTGTTCAAAACCTTACACAGTTAACCAGGTTCCCATCAGAACATGGGTCTGGAGCTGGGGAGGTTTGAGGACCATCATCTACAAGACAAGTGGTATGTGTCTGAGGTATAGGAGTGCTTATAGAGGCACAGATAGAGGTCACGATGGCCGTGGACTAGCTGCTCTACAGGTATCTAGAGAGAGAGAGATTCTCTGATCCACAAAGCATGTAAACTCACTAGGCTAAAAGATGCTGGGAAGGCAGCAGCTCAGAGTGGGGAAGTGACTGTCTGGGCCACGTTGCCTGACTGCATTTCTTCTGAACCCCAACTATGCTCGTTGTCCTCTAGACCGACCTGTCTTGTTCTTAGATTCATCACTCATTCACATGCACAATTTTTCCTGTTTTCTCGTGCCAGACAGTCTAGAAGAGACATCTAAAAAGCTTTCCTCAACTACAACAAGTGTGAATAAGCACAGTTTTTGGAGAATGAGGTCTAGTATGCTTGTTAAGTTCCTCAGATTGAATTTGCCCTTAATATGCTCTTGGGGTTTGGTTTCAAATGTATTTAAGTTTCTAAAGATGCGAACAGATGCTCAGTGAAATTTTTCAAAGGCTTTTAACTTGCTTAGGTGCTTTTGAAAATCCCTTTAGGTGTCTGTATGCCTTTAATCTCCTCAATACATTTGCAGATCCTTAGAGCCTGTTCTTCAGCATTTAGGACTTGCAGAAGGTCTGGAGTCTGCCTTCTGTCCATATTTTTGTAGGTATATTTATTGCATGTGGACTGTAACTGCATACATCAAATGGGTCCCAGTTTGCAAAGGGACCCTTGATAGTGCAGTTGCATGATGTTCTGAGAATATTTTAGACACAGAATCCAAGCATGGTGGGGGTTGGAAGGGACCTCTGGAGATTGTCTGGTCCAACCCCCCTGCTCCAGCAAGGTCACCCAGAGCAGGGGGCCCAGCAGCGCAGTGTCCAGGTGGGTTTGGAATCTCTCCAGAGGAGGAGACTCCACAACCTCTCTGAGCAGCCTGTGCCAGGATCTTCTACCTTTACAGCAAAGAAGTTTAGCTTAGACCAGTTGACTACACTCTCCTGAATGCCCCCAGAAGCCCATCAGCCTTCTTGGCTATGAGGGCATATTGCTGCCTCATGGTGAACCTGTTCCCCAGCCACTCCCTGGTCGTTCTCTATGGAGATGTTTTCCAGCAGGTCAGCCCCTCACCTGTACTGCAGGACCCTACCCTTGCCCTTGTTAAACTTCATGAGGTTTCTCACCCAACTCTCCAGCCTGTCCACGTCTCTGACTGGCAGCACAGCTCTGGTGTATCAACTACTCCTCCCAGCATGAATTTTGTAGTCTCCATCAGTCCCGTTGCAGAGAGGGGATTGTCTTCCCGTTCTTTGAGAAAATCCCTTCTTCAAACTGTTTGTATAACAGAGAAGTTCCCTGCGTGTTACAATGCACTTAGTGATTGATGGCATCGTACAGCTCGGCTTGTGCTTCAACCTCGCTTTCTCCTGCCAGTGGAAATGTGACTGCAACCAGATCTGTGGTGTAGGGGGAGGATTCACCTCAGGGTTTGCATCTCTCTGTTTCCAGATACTCAGAGTGGAGATGGATGGCAGAGCTAGTGCAGAAGAAGCAGAAGTGCACTCATTTATCACTGAAACCCTGCCCGCACACAGCTATTGCTCAGAAGTGTTCCTCTGTGGTTCAGGGCTGACATCAGTCCTCTTGCCATCGTAGCTCAGTAGTAGAGGGAGGGAGCTCTTAAGTTTCAGGCAGAACAAAAGGTTGATGGGTTCCTTTTCCCACAGTGTGTGCGGTTTGAGTGCCTTGTTTTTGGGCTGCTCGTTTTAGGACCCAACGCTAAGTTAGAACCTGATTTTGAAGCCCATTAGTTCCAATAAGCTTTGGAAGAGATTTCCAGAATAAACAAAATGCTCCAGGCCAAGCAGTGACTGTCGTGAGGTGTGGTGTGAGAGCTGGGAGCTGCTCCATTGCGTTAAGGAAGCTGCGTCTCATGGTAGAAGTCATGTCTGGGGTTTCTTATTGCCAAGTAATGGTGGGGTTTTTTTCATCCTTGGTAGCTGAGTATGAGGGTGATGTCACTTAGGGTCATGGAGGAGATTTTGTCAAACTTGCTGCTGTAGTAAGTAGGGTAAAAGATCTCCCTCTGTAGTCTGCAGTGTGAATTGTTATTTTTAAGTGGAAATGGTAAGGACTTCAATGTGTGGATAAATCTCCTTGAGAAAGCTAATCTACCAATTAAGTTTTCTTTTGAGAACCAGTTAAGTTGTTACTTTTTCCCAGTGATTATTTTTTTTTCTTGTTGTATTTTTCAGGGCTCTGTTTATGTAATAAAAAAAAAAGACAAAAGACTATTAACCCAATGCAATAAAACCTTGCAAATGATGAAATGATTGCTGGGGAAGAATTGGCTCTGAGATGGGTACCACGCACAACTTATTTTGTTCCTGGCATTCGCTCCATCATGTCTTATGGGTGCTCCTTATAGAAAATGAAATCGCCCTCAGCCAGCCAGCAGTAAAAGTAATGCATTCCTTGTCAGCAGCGTGCGCTCGATGATTAAAGGGGGGACCTTTGGAGGCTGAATTTAGTGATGCCGTAGCCTGTTTTCCTTCTGAAGTTCTCAGTCTCTGAGATAATGCAGTGTATTCATTTCTCCAATTCCATCGGTGCATAATGGTTCTCATCTCTGCTATCCAACGCTGGGACTTTTTGAGAGTCGTTGACAATTTTGACAGCTTTGATAAAAAAAGATGAAGGTGCCGGAGCCAGCTTTCCATTGGCCCCTGGTTCCACTGAGCTTTGTGTGAGGACCTGGAAAGGGTCTGTGGTGGGACTGCTGCACTTGTTCTGAAATTGGTGGACAAGGTGGGATCAAATCCTGGCACCGAGAGGAGATCCTGCCACGTAGACTTGTGCTGGTGAGGAGCCAGGCTGGAAAAATGTCTGTCTGGTAGCAAGGGGCAGTAAGTGGAGGTCAGTGGAGGGAGGGAAAGAGGTATGGGACTGTTGAGCCAGATCTGTTGGTTTTGAGCAAATATTTGTATCTTCAGGGTGCTGTGGTGTTTCAATAAAGCCTCAGCTGGTTCCTGCATCACGTTGTGTTGCTTGTAGCTGTTGATGTTCCCGAGACACACACAAGCAGGTTGCTCTGGTACGTGTGTGGAGATGTCCTTTCTCTGGGAGCTTGCTCTTGCGTAGAGCAGAGCTGCTCGGATCCTTCTGCCCAGCAGTTCCCATGCTTCCTGTCGAAACGTGAAAAAGCTGTAAGTTTCTGGTGAAAAAGGGTGAGTTACTTATTTCTTTAATTTCCCCTCATCTTAGTGGAATCCAGTTCCTTCTACCTGGAACTATTCTGCCCAGTATGCCTTGACTTCAGATCCTGGTGCCACGAGTACAGCTCTGGGATAAAGTCATAGAATTGTTTAGGTTGTAAAAGACCTTCAAAAAATCTTTGAGTCCAACCATTAACCCAGCACTGCTAATCCCAACACTAAACCAGGTCCTTTACCACCTCATCTTTTAAATATCTCTGGGGGTGGGGACTCCACCACTGCCCTGGGCAGCCTGGGCCAGGCCTGGACAACCCTTGCTGGGAAGAAATTTTTCCTCAGGTCCAATTTTAACCTCCCCTGGCACTACTTGAGACTGTTTCTTCTTGTACTATCACTTCTTCCTTGGGAGAAGAGACCGATCCCACCTGGCTCCAACCTCCTGTCAGGGAGTTGTTGAGAGTGAGAAGGTCCTCCTTTTCTCCAGGCTGAACAACCCCAGGTCCCTCAGCCTCAGGATACTGTGGATTGTGTCTCACCTCATCTCTACTACATCAGCATGGTGCTGAGGAGGCTGCTCTGGCTGCTGTGCTCGTTCCCCTGCCTGCCAGTGCCACGTCGCTCTGTCCAGGGGCTTTTTTCATGGCTGCCTGCAGCAACAACTGGAGTGGTGCTGCCATTTGGCTGATGCTGCCCGAGCATTGATTCTTGTGTTGGTTTATTGGGTAATGTGTAAATACATATGGCTGTGAACAGCTTTTGCATAACCACAGCTGGAGCTCTGAGAACGGTGGTTTGCAGGGCTGAGGAGACTTCGACCTCTGCTGTGAACTTGCTCTGGGAGCTACGGTGTAGGATGCTTCGTTTCCTTGAATGGAAGTTATTTGGTTGGGGTTTTTTAGGTTTTGGTTTTTTTTTGGTCTGATTTAAAAACTCTTAAATCAGTATCCCTTTTTTATTTTTTTTTTTGTCTCTAAATACTTTTCAAAAATGGGTCCCTCTGATAGGTAGCATGAGGAGCATTCTCTCCGTGCTGAGAAGTCTTTAGAGTCGGCTGCATGATGTTCATAGGACGCTCAGAGATCCTGCCTTTGGCCTGCAGCACCAGGGAGAGATTTGTGTATCGTCCAGGTCCAGCTGTGAAGATGGGAGTGTTTCCTCCCAGCCGGGTTGCTGGGCTGAGGGTTGGTGTTGCCGTCCCTCACCTCGGCGGCAGAGGTTTGCCAAAGCTGGCAGAGACCGGGGGTCACCCCGTGTTCTGCTGCGAGACACCCACGAAAGCCAAAATGCATCTCCTGCTCTTTCTGAAGCTGGCTGCGTAGCTCTCTTGTTTCTCTGTTGTGCTCGGTCACATCCCAGAACATGTGGTGCTCATTAAGTATTTCTCAATAGGTCAGCAACAGTCTGGAACTGGTAATGAACTGGTAACAAACTGGTAACAAACAGAGGTTGCCAAATCACTGGTGTCTGACAAAGCCAAACTGCTGGCCGGGTGGAAGCCGGTTCACCTATTGTAGTGTTGGGTATTGCTGCTCTCGGAGACTTGGAGGTGATGTTTGCTCTCCATTATTTGGAGATGTTGCATTTATTTCCTCTTCTTCGGTGTCCAGCGTGGGAGAGCTGTCGGATGTCAGCAGCAGGGCAGTCCCGGGGAAGCAGAGGTTTGCTTGGCCCTGCTTATGCAACCCTGGGACGAGGCCGTGATTTTAAAAAGATGCCTGTGTCTGAACCCTGGAGGACTCTTGGTTGTCCTTTGTTTTGATGTGAAACACATGGCTGTGGTGTGGGGCTGAGGATGCTGCTTCAGGCCAGACACGGATCCCTGATGGTGACTGTGATCTGAGCTGGCAAACAGAAAACTTCAGCAGCCTTGTTAAATCTCGTCTTCTATGGTTTTTGGGATTTTTTTTCCCAGTTAACTTTGTCATCGGCTGCTGTAGCCGAATCATTGCAGATGATTTGAATAGAGATTGAAATGACACCCATACAGCACTTGAATTTTAGCTTCACTTCAACTTACTCCCCTCCCCCCCCCCCCCCCCCGACTCCCTCTCCGGCTGTTTGACAACAAGGGCTGGGTGGAGTGATGTGGTGGGTTGATGACGTGG
>WTSP01021036.1:7052-18857 GCA_025331215.1 Actenoides lindsayi
GGGCTGGGGCAGGCAGGGGCTGGGGCAGGCAGGGGCTGGGGCAGGCAGGGGCTGGGGCTCTGCTGCAGCAGACACGCTGTGCTGGTGGAACTGCAGTCATCATCATCCAGCTCCTCTGATGATACAGAAGGAGAAACCCTCTTGGTCACACGCACGTTGAGTGCTGGGAGTTGTAGGCCCTTGGTGGAGAAATGCTGAAAGGAGGGACCTGTGGGTGCTCACAGCAGTCTGCTGCTGTTGATGGGTGGCAGCAGTTGGGGTAGAACTTGGCCACCATGGTCCAAGTCCCAGAAGCAGACAAAAGGTCCGGAATAACTCTCAGAATTACTGTCAGAGTTCTCAGAACGCTCTGAAAGTCCCTCAAGAGTGCCTTCTCGTGAATGACTTTCAATGTCTTTATCCTCTGGTCACCTCAGAGATGCTTTAAAACCCCTTCCCTTCCACTTATCCTAAGAAATTATCCTGGTGAGTGTAATGTGGCTTTAATACCAACCAAAACTTAGTGCTGGGGGATGGGAATATGCTTACAAATGTTCATGTTTCTCCCAAGAGTTGCTCATAAGAGTAGAGATTAATTCAGTGTCAGAGAAACCAGCGCTGTCAAGCATGCGGGCAGTTTGTAAGGACTTGAAAAAGAAAAATAAAAAAAGAAAATACGCCCAATAACTTTTGGAGGTCATCTTTAAGCCACTAGAACAAAGCCTTTTTCTTAAGGGAGGCTTTCCAGGCTTCCCAAGTATTTTAAATGCTGTCCACCCAACTACAAGTGAAGCCAAGGAGGCTTGCAGTAGCTTAGGAGGAGGATTTTTCTGTTTAAAGTGCGTTTGCTAACGTGGAGGAAGAGGCAGTATGAAAGTTTTGCTTCCTTTTTTTACTTCTGTTAATTTAACTGAAGTTGATGACCTACAGATTTGCTCCAAGCTGCTGTTCGGCCGAGGTGTGTTGGCATGGGGAAGGGCTGCAGCGTAGGGAGGTCTAGTTGCAAAGAACCGCCGTGTTCCAAACGCAGGGTTTGCGGCTTTCTAATTTTTTTTTTTTTTAATCATTCTGGGTGTTTAAGCTGCTCTTGCAGTGCTGTGGTGAAGAGCACGGATCCAGAGCCCTCCTTTGGAGAGCAGAGCAGTGTGTGAGGGCAGAACGGACCAGGGGTTCCCAGCCTGCCTGTCTCTGTAGTGAAGGTCTTGGTAGGAGGCTGGAGGAGGAGGAGTGGAGGAAGTTCTTTATTCTGACAGTCTTCCTCCCTCCTTTCCCAAGGGCGTTTTAGCTACAAGTGGAAAGTTCCCTGCAAGTTCCCTTTTTTATTATTTTTTTTTCCTTTCCTCCCTGAATAGTCATGTTCAGCTTTATTTATGGACTCGAGTGATGACTAAAAGCCATTTGCAGTGAGTGTGCAGTAAATTTTTAGGCATGCAGTATCCTCTTGTCAGTAAGGACAAGGTGTAGTTGGTTACAGGATACATGAAGCTCTGTCAAAAGGGGACTTCTGAAGTCAGAACCCACCTTGAGAGTCTCTGTACTCCTGCTACAACAGCTTCAGTTACTTCTTTATTAGCCTCTCTGTGAGTGTGCCCTTTCTTCCTGGTCCTGTTCCCCTCTGCCACCGAACTGGGATGGGCGAGTTAGTTTGCAAGGCTGCAGATGGTCTGAATGGTAGAGCTGGTGGGGATCTGCCAGTTGGCCAAGGCATGTGCTCATTTGGAAGCAAATAGAGCAAATAACTCTGAGCTTGTCCTGTGGGCCTTCCCTCCGTGGGGGGGTGGGTTTGTTTCTCTAACTCATTTCTGACTTCTCACAAAAATTCAGGGTTTTTTTCAGCTCTGATGTCTGCCTGTGGTCCCTGTCACAGGGAAGCACCTGGGCCGATGCTGGGGAGCGACTGTGGTGCAGCTGGATGAGGCTGGAAACAAAACTAGCTGTTAAATTCTGCCCATGCAACATATTCAAACTTCAGATCGCCCTCGCTCTTGTTGTGGAGTGGCTGTTAATTCGGTCATTGGGGTGCATTAGTGAACAGCTACAAGAAGCTTTGGCAAATGTATGTGGAATTAGAGGACTGGCACATCAGGCAAGAGATCGGGGCAGCTTTTTATTGGTAAAGTTACATGGAAATAGCTTATGAAGGACTGGATAAAAAAGGGAGAGGCAAATAGAGTAAGTGTTGCACGGCCTGTGCTGGGGGTGATGTGAACGCTGCTAAAAAACCAGCCATGAAAACCACTGACACTTGTAGTGATCAAGAAAGTAGCTGAACAACCAGAAACTGGTGAGGGTGGAGGCGGGGAGATGCGATTGCAGTGCCCATGAATGGAAGGGCTTGGGTTGTTCCTCTTGACTTGTTGGATCTGGTTGAGTTGAGCCATGGCTTGCCGGTGTGGTCGGAGCGTGGAGCTGCTTTGTCACGGTGTGCGCGTGGGTTAATCTTTATCCGCCCTCTTGAAAGAGAAATGGGAATGGCTAATGCTGGAAAGCACCCGGCTTAGTTGGAAAGAGACTTCTGGGAAAGTGGGTTTCCTCTACACCAGGGAAACGACTTTCTTCAAATCCAAGGCTTTCAGGGAGGTGATGGGGTTTCTGTAGCCACTGGGAGCTTAGGGGTATGGAGATTTGTCCCCCTCGAGCCCCATCTCTGTTACATGGTATGGTTCTCATTTGTCACTTTTAATGCACCCAAGCTGGCAGTAAAAGCAGTGGAAATAGTTTTCTAGATGTAGCTCAAGGATTTTAAAGATCAAGTTGATGAGTTTCTGGCAGTGAGGAGTAGGTGTGACCAGGGCCAGGCCTTTCCTGAAGATCCGGAGGGGTGCTGGTGTGCTGGGTGGATGGACTGGACGATGAGAATAACTGTTCCAGGCAGGCACCGGCTCTGTTTGATCCCGAGGACCGGCTCGCGCGTTGCCGTGTCTGGTTTTGCCTGCCCGGTGCCTGGGTGGTGACGGTGGGTTAGGGTGATGCCGTGGCGAGCGCGGAGCCGGCGGGGCTTCACCCAGGGCGTCGGGTCGCCGAGTCGCGCGTTGGTTTCGGTTTGTCGGTCGGTCTGTTCTCTCTCGGCGCCGTGCCTGACTCTCTTTCTCCTCTCCCTTCTGCAGGCTGCCCTCGGGAGAGGCAGTGGGAGGCAGTGGAGCTGGCCTCGGCAGCGGGAGAGGCTGGACTTCCCGTCTCTCTGTGCTGAATGGCTGCGATGGCGCCCGCTCTCACTGACGCAGCAGCTGAAGCTCACCACATCCGATTCAAGCTGGCTCCCCCGTCCTCCACCTTGTCGCCTGGCAGTGCCGAGAGCAACGGCAACGCCAACAACATCCTCCTGGCTGCCAACGGCACCAAAAGGAAAGCCATTGCTCCGGAGGATCCCAGTTTAGATTTCCGAAACAACCCCACGAAGGAAGAGCTGGGCAAGCTGCAGCCGCTGGTGGCCTCTTATCTCTGCTCGGATGTAACATCTGTCTCTTCAAAAGAGCCTCTGAAGCTGCAAGGAGTCTTCAACAAGCAGACAGTCCTTAAATCTCATTCTCTCTTATCTCAGTCCTTCTTGAAAACAAGCGATCTGTTGGGGAGGCAACCGGTGTTGGAATTCACTTTGGAGAATCTCAAAACAATGAGTGCTAATAGCCAGCCACCTCTCCCGCAAGCGCCCGTGAATGGCCTGGCCAAGAAATTGGCCAAAAGTACCAATTCAGACCATGAAAACTCTAGCTCTCTGAATGGTGGGAAGTGTGCTCCTCCTCCTCCTGCTGCCCTCCAGGGTGTTGACTATAATGCAGGAGGTTCTGAACTGGGGGACTTGAAGACCGGGTTGACCAATTGCACTCTTCCACATAGAAGCCTTGATGCAGAGCACACAACTCCGTTTAGCAATAATAGCACTGCAAACAAATCTTCCCTTAATTCCACGGAGCAGCAGCGGGTGCTCGAGGGTGGCAGCGGAGAGACGAGGTTGCCCGGCGTTGCGGGTCGCTCCGACTTCGAGAGCGGTAAGCTGGAGGAGCAGAAACCTTCCCTGCTGGCCGGTCACCACAGTGCCCTCGACTCCGAGATGAGGACGAGGGCATTGCTGCGGCGGCAGGCGGACATCGAGAACCGTGCCCGCAGGCTGCAGAAGCGCTTGCAGGTGGTGCAGGCAAAGCAGGTGGAGAGGCACATCCAGCAGCAGTTGGGTGGCTTCTTGGAGAAAACTCTGAGCAGGCTCCCGACTCTGGACCCCCTGAGGCATCGGAGCCAGCTGATGTTGACCAGAAAAGCAGAAGCGGCCTTGAGGAAAGCTGCGAGCGAGACAGTTACTTCAGAAGGCCTAAGCAGCTTCTTGAAGAGCGATTCAATATCAGAAGAACTGGAGAGGTTCACGGCCAGTGGTATGGCCAACTTGAGATCCAGCGAGCAAGCCTTTGACTCGGATGTCACTGACAGCAGCTCGGGAGGAGAGTCTGATGTTGAAGAAGAGGAACTGACCAAAGCAGACCCAGAACAGCCCCATGTGCCGCTGTAAGTAGCAGTTGTTGTGCTTTATTTACTTCCGGAGGGCAGACAGGGAGGTGAAAGGTGGTAGGTGGAAAGTCTGGGATTTGTAGGAACGCTTCTTTTTTTTGGATGGGCTTCAACCGAAGAAGTAACTGTTAAAAGTAGTGGGGTGTGATTTGCAGCACGTGCAACGTCGAGGATAAAGCTCTTCACGCACACGGTAGCTGTTGCTGTTCTTGGGGAGCAGCCTGGCTGGCTGGAGTGGTCCAAGCATGCTGCAGATACAAACCTGCAATGCCATAACCAGATCTCTCCAGGATGTGCAGGACCTGTCCCCTAAAATGGAATGTTTGTCTTTTTACATTGGGACTCTTTGCTGTAAACCAGTTACGTGAATAAGGCCAGTCTGAATCTCTGTAGCTGACAGCACGCTTTGGGGGGGAAAAAACCCAAAACAGCAACTCTGAAAAGATTTGGTCCGAGTGTCAGTGGACATGTGAAGTGAGTTTTTCTTCTTGAATCTTGGGAAATGATCGTTGGGAGCTTTCTTCTTGTCTGAGTTGCATTAAATGATGACAACAGCCTCGTACTTACGTTGTTAACTGGGTGCTGTTTGCATAAGTGTTAGGTGTCCGTTGGTGTGTGGAGGAGGAAGATCCTCATCAAGGCAAAAGGTCTTGAGAGAGGTCAAGGAAGAAGGGTTCTTCCAAAGCCCAGAATTTTCCCTGGGAGTGCATGTCACAGTATTGCACACGCATCTCTTGAAGGCCAGGTTCTTTGGGTAGCCTGTGCCAAATCCTGCCTGTGTCAGCAGAGGGGCCCTTTCTGCTGGGTAGACCTGGTGAACCTCAGCCCCTGTGTAGTGCAGTCACAGGGACCTGTTTGGAATGCTGCAGATAGTCACCAGGAGTTCTGCCTGCCTGCCCTGTTCTGGCTTTGTCCACATCTCTGTGGAGAAGTAACTGAGTATTTCTGATAGGTGTTGTCCAAAGTGCTGTTCATGTCTGGCCAGGTTCCGTGTGACCCCAGCGCTGCTGGACGGGGCAGGGGGGGTGAACGGTGCCCGTGCTCGGGAACTGCAGCATCTTCCCGAGACGTGCTCGTAGGGATGAGTGCTGATAAACAGATGTTACAGCTCCTGAATATTAAACTCCAGCTAAATGTCACATCATGTTCTGGGATGTCAGCATAGGATGGATTTCTGTGTGTGGGGTCCTAGATGTGGCAGGACTTTGGCTTTCCCCCCAGTGCAGAGCTCGTAGCGGAGTGTGTGAACCCGGCTGGCTGGACACAAAGGTGTTCTCGGGCTGCTAGGAAAGGCAGGTGAAGAACTTTATTCCTGTTCTGCAGTGCTGACAAACTTACTGTTGGGATCAGTAGTAAAACTGCATTTGTAAGTATTGTAACAGTTATTAGAGGAGACATCTGATGAAGCTTCTGTCCAAAGGAGTATCGCGTTTCCCATATTGTGGGTTTCATGGATTCATCTGTTGTCGAGCAAAGGGAAATTTCTTTGCCACTCATCTTAATCCCAGGAGGAAGTGTGGTATTCAGAGACGTGATGCGTGAAATTCTTCGCTGACTTTCCTGCCCTCTGTGTTAGTCATGCCTTTACATTCCCCAACCTCCCCACTATGCTTAAAAAGCCAAAGATTTTAAAGCTCATAACAAGAAGGATCCTTCCATTGTTCGTAGGTTCAGGAGCCGGTGTGTATGCGTACTGGCATCTAGGCCAGGCCCAGCAAACCTCGTGGAGAGTTGATGCCTGTGGGTATTTAGTGATTAGTCTTCCCAGCATTGACTGTCCTGTTGGCATGAGTGCTTTGACATTGGGGCTCTCGAGCTGTGACTGGACCGTGGTTTGTGCTTGTTAGCGAAGCTCCTGAAGTCAGCCTTAAGAGCTGGGATGAGCATCTGAGTGCATCTAAATAGCGTTCTTTTCCAAGTGGTGCTGAGAGACAGGAAGGGGAAGAGCTGACTTTCCACTGGGGCTCTGCCTTGGGCCAGCTGGTTGTGCAGAAGCATTGTTTTATGTTTGTGCCAGCACAGAGCGGCGAAGGCTTTTCGCAGGGTTGCTCAAGGATGGCCGGATTGTGCAGCTTGCTGAATTTACTGATTCGAAGGGAGACCTTTTACCTTGATTATTTTAATTTTGGTAGTGAGAGGTACTACCTTAATGAGTGGAAAAACCTTCTGTCTCGTCCCTTAGTCAGCACCCCTTGGCTGTGTTTTGCTCCTGGGTGTCCCAAGAAGCTGCTTCCTGGCTCCTAGATCTTCAGTGAGAGTTGTGCTACGAACAGTGTGTCTCGTAGCTGTCCTGTGATAAGTGGCCACGTCGCTGGCTGCCTCTGGGATTCAAGTAGAAGCATGCAGAAGAAACAAAGACGTGTTTACATCATGCTTAGATAAGAGCTGACCTTTGAGTTTTTCTGGCGTGGTGGCATTCCAGAGCCCCTGTCTGGTCAAGGACAACCTTTGAAGCATTGGTACTGTTCTGGCCCGCCTGATCCTGGCTGTAGAGCAGCATCTCCCTGAGGAACTGCATCTTCCCAGTAGCACTGGGGATCTATCAGGACTTGGTAGATTGTTTTAAAGCACTCCGAGACCTGCTGCCCGGGAAGGTGCTGTCAGTCAGGTGCATAACCAGGCCATCATGTAATGCATAAACAAAGCAGGGAGGTATGAGTTACACCTCTGCTGGGAAGCTCTGCCAGCTATGGGCTGGGTTTAACAAGGTGCTCTTGATTCTCTCGCAGCTGATGGGAAAAGAAAGCGTGTGCAGCCAGCGTTGGTTCCTGAGGCATTCTTGGGTTTAGGTGGATCCAGGGCCTCCACGTTGTACTTCATTGTCTCTTGGATTGCCAACATACAACTCTTTCCTTCACAGCTGGGATGCTCTTAGGTGTCTCTTCAGAAGGGTGTGCGGTGGCAGAGTTAGGATCAAGAGGAGCTTTGCTCTGCTCGGTGGTGACAAGGAGGGTCGGAGCCTCCCCTGTGGAGAAGAGTCCCGAGCTGCTTCGCCTGGGTGTGACCGCAGGCAGCGGCCGCCTGCGACTGCGACACCTCTGCTGCTCTGACGGGGCCCCAACCCCGCTCTCAGCGGGGCAGGATCCGGAGCTGCTGCTTGGGAAAGGTCGCCCAGAGCAGGACATGCCAATTCCTCCCGGCGCCAGAGGGTCGCTGCCTGGGCTCTGGCTCGTGTGGCCAAGCGATGGTTTAGCAAGAAGCCAGAGTCCTGGTGCTCCTGTGGCCCTGAGTGAGCACACACAAGTAGGAAATGCTTCCCGTGGCTTGTGCATCTTTACAGTAGTTGCTTTTCTCGGGCTGGTCGGTTTCTTTGGGTTGCCTTTCACTGTAGACTGGTTTAATCAGAGTTAGTCAATTATTCTTGTCTGATTAATTACCTGTGGCGAGCAGCAGCGTAGTCATCAGCTGGTGAGTGGTACGTGGTTTAGTCTCTGCAATCCCCAACTGCAGCCTCTGCACCATGGGAAAGATGGTCTGAAAAGGCAGTGGAAACCAGTATTGAATTGGAACACACCTTCCAGTTCATATTTCTTATCTGGGAAGTCACTGTTTTGATGGCAGTTACATCAGGCTGCTGAGAGTGAGCTGAAGTTCCTGGTGACTGAACTCCTCACAGCACCTTTCACAAGGGCCAGGCAGCTCCTACAGCAGCCTGTTCCTTGTGGTTGTTACAGTGCCTGTGGCTGTGATGCCTAAGCACACGTCAATTAGCCTCATTTACTGGTGGGAAATTGCTGGACTTTGAGTAGTAATGAAGATTTCTCACTCAGAAGTGCTTTTGTCAGCACTTACTTCAAAGTCTGGTGTTGGAGAGGGATGTGCACTTGCTCCAGTGGTTGTTGGAAGGGCAGTTGCAGTTGGTGCATCAGTTGACTGAGAAATAGGATTGTAAAGTTCTGAGTTTTCTTCCTTGATTGTATTTTTCAAGTGGGAGCATGATAAGGAAGCCTTGTATCTCAAGGGCTATTAAATAGCATTTCTCCAACTGTGGCTTCATGGAGCTGTAACTGAAGTGACAAATCCCCCCCTGGGACTAAGGACCCTTTTCCTGCTGGTCACAAACGCGCTTCGCTAGCTCTGATTTATCCAGAGCAATCCCAAAAGTTTCTCTCCGCTCTCTGACTCTTCCGGTTACCTGTTTGGCTTTTGTGGTGTTTTTCCTGTTCTTGTCTTCTAGCAGTGCTCGTGGATACCGGTGACAGCTCAGTCCTTAGCCTTCTGCTTTTCAGGGAGTTGTGCAGACTTGGGTCTGTTGGGCCTGAATTGCCTGTAACCCTCGTGCTGCTGCAGCAGTGTTGGTCCAGAGAGGTGTCCCTCAAGCAGCTTCTGAGTTGGGAAGAAAGAGAGCAAATCCTGAGCGTGTTCTTGCTTTGCATTTGAAAGCAGAATAGCAGAGAGCGGTTCATTGTTCAAAAATGCTTAATCAGGTACCCAGAGTAAGTAGGACACTCTGCAAGCCTCTTGCTTTTAAAGAAGAAGGGTAAACGAGAACACAGAGAGATCTTCAGAAAAAGGAGTCAGTTCTTTCTCCAGGAAATGATGGTCATAGTGCACGTTTCATAGGTACAGTGCGTGTCTAATAAGTCGTTTCTGACTTTGATTTGAGGCTTGATCCTCGCGCAGACCTCGCTGGAGCGTGGAAGGGAGGCTCGCTGTGCTCGCTGTAGGTACTCGCCTTGCCTCGGTGAGACGGTGGTGTTGGCCCCCATCCTAGAGGGAGTTTGATTTGGTTTAAATTTAGGCTGCAGTCACAGTTGTTTTGGAGGGAGCAGAAGAGAACTCTTCTCCCAGCACGCTGTGTTGGGTCGAGTGTGTGAAGAGTATCAGTCTAGTCAGGTGCTGTGGTGCAGGAGAGCATCTGAAATCGTGTATGTGTGTGTGTGTATGGAAAAGCATCTTTCTGCATCTCTCCCAGATGCCCCATGTCCTCTTGCAGAGTTTCAGGCTGGTCTGTTCAGAGACAGATCTTCTCTGCTTGTTTCTTGGTCTGTGGGGCTGTCCTGGGCTGGTGTGGAAAAGATTTATGTGGAGAACTGGAAATGGTTTGATGTCTGGCAGTAGCTATAAGCTGGGCTTTGACTCTCTAGCCTATACCCCGTGGGGAAGGATGGCCTCTAGTTCAGGTTTTTCAGGACTTGGGGATGACACTTTGGATAGGGTTGCATAAATATTTTCTTCATTTTTCATTAGAAAAAGCCGTTGTCACAGCATCCGAAACGGCAGAAGAAACCCCAACTGTTGGTGGAGTTTGTGAATGTGAACTGGCATTAAACCCCAGTGTGGTGAACAGCCTGCTCTCCTGCCATCTCGGGTGGAATGGAAGTTGGTGCTCGAGCAAGGGAAAGGGGCCCACGCAGAGCTGATCTCCCAGTGCTGGAGTCTAGTATAGCAGCGTGGGGGCTGGGGAGAGGCTCTTGCGTTGCGTTACGCCAGTGTCCCTAAGCAGGGACAGCTCAGAGCTGTGGGTTTATTCTTGTTGATACTGACACAAGACCAAAAAACCCACCTCTGTGGTTAAAATTAAACTGAAGCAGTGGCTAAGGCAGACTTCCTTGCAGAGGCTGTCAAGGTGTACCTCACAGATGGCTTTTTCTTCCCGGAAGATTTGTTTTTCATTGTGCAGTACCACGGGTCCCCCCCTCCTTTGTTCTCTCCTCCAGCAGATACGTTCTGGTTGCGCTCGCTCGGCAGCAGCACTGCACTAGACTTCCAGCTGGGGGAAAAATGTTTTCCTTGCTGAACTGGCACTGCCCCAGCAGATTTTTGCACAGAGCGTGTTTTGGGCACACCCTGGATATGGTGCCTTTTGCAAGTGTCTCGTGTCAAAGGCCTGGAGAGCTGGCTGGCTTTGCTTGGGCCATCCTCGGATAAAAGGCTTTAGGTAGAAAAGAACTGAAAAAAAGGACTTAGCTTTTACTTGCTGGATTTCTGAATGAAGGGAAGGGCTTAAAAATACAAATAGGTGAAGGTCTGTGTACGGCCCAGTGATTCAGCTGAAATGCGGAAAGAGAAACTTGAGTGGTGGTTAATTCAGCTGTGAAGTGAAAGGAGCAACTTGAACTGCAGTTGAGTGTGTTGCAGTTGCCCTTGATGTCTCTGGAGCCAGATGGGAACTGGGAACCAGAGAATCGCGTGGTTCCCTTCTCCCCTGCACCCGGAGTTGTCTCCGGCATCTCTGCCTTCGAAAGACTTGTGCTGAAATGGTTTGCTGAAGGAACATCCAGCTCTTGGGGGTTGTTTTGTCTTCCCTTCCCTCCCCTCTCCCTCCCTTCTCTCTGATAAAGTTACTTTCTGGAACGTTGCTCCAGCTTTGACCTCAGCCCTGCACAAGCTATTTCTGGGAAGGGTACCTGGCAGGGGCCTGCTGAGTTAGGGAGCTGTTCGTGGTGCCTGTTCCTGGGGTGTTCCTGCAGAACAGGCTTTTCCCTCAAATTGCATCACCTCAGCAGTGAGGGGGATGCTGCTTTGGTGAAAGAGAACGTTTAAAAGGAGGCAGTCAGAGACTCGTGCTGTTGAGAGCTTAAATTCGCCGCGGTGAAGATGGGGTGTCTCCAAAACCTTGCTGTCAGCTGGTCGTGCTGAAAGGTAGCTCTTTTCCTGGCCCAGTGTCCAGCTTTGTGCCTGAACACCCTTGTTCCAGCAGCTGTCCGTGCCTGGTTACCGTGCCCAGGCAGGGAGGTCATCACGGTGATGGGTTTAAAGCTCTTGTGTGAGTTGTAAGCCGTCAGGTTAGTGAAGGTGAAGCACTTGGCAGATGGCTGTTTTCTCCCCGGCGCTCCTGTGCGACCACGATGTCTCAACTGCAAAACGAGATGTTCCCTCTGATAGTGGTGGCAGAGCTCGGCTGGCACATCTCGTGACGCTTCTGCTTCTGGAGCAGATTAATTTGTGCCATCTTATGAATGAGCACAAGCACGGCCTCTCCAGAAGCGTTTTATTCTCAAAGATACGGAGCCTGTTTTAAAGAGGCAGAGCTTCCTTTCTCTGTTAGACACGGGGTGGAAGGGATGATTTGAGTCACCTCTCGCTGGTGGTGGAGCAGGAGAAAGGGGCAGTGTTGGACACGGGTCTGGCTGCAGTGTGGGTGTCTCCTGGCAGCACCCACTCTGTTAGATACGGTTTGAGTGTCCTTTCACTGCTTAAAAAGCGTCTCCCAGCAGGGTGAGTGTGTGAAATGAGACTTCATTTGGCTGCTGGCTTAATGAAATGTTCAGTAACTTAAAGCAAGGCAAAACAAAAATAATAATAAAAAAAATAATATATATACACACACCCCCCCTCCCCCCGCTATAATGGTGACTTTTATTTTCATAAGGCTCAAAACAT
>WTSP01021036.1:18886-38972 GCA_025331215.1 Actenoides lindsayi
AAAAAATAATATATATATACACACACACACACACACACACACCGCTATAATGGTGACTTTTATTTTCATAAGGCTCAAAACATTTGGCCATGAAATTGCCAAAAGAGGGAAATGAGGAGAATCGGGGTATTTCTTCTGCAGCAGAGCTTTAGGCTTTTATTGGTGACATTTTAGCAGTTTCCATAGTAACACATAATGATGTTGTAAAAGAAATGTTGCAGGGATTTTATTTATATAAGGGAGGACTTTAAAATATTAATGGAAGACAGTGTGAATTGGAGGGAAGTCTAATTGTATTTTCTCTCCAGAGCAGAAAAGCTGATGCTAGGTAAAGGGAAGTGGTTGGGTGCATTGTCTGGAGCGAGCGGCTGTCCGTAGGTTGAACTTCTCTCGGCCAGCAAACAGAAGAGAACTTCAGTCATCTTGGGAGTGTTTGCTACAAAATCTTTCCTCTCTGATACTAGAGGTAGAGCTTTGGAAACACTCTGCTGTCACTTGTTCTCGAAGTCCAAGTAGAAAAATCTCTTCTCTCAGAAGCACTTTTCATCCCAGCCTGTGTGCAGCTGGAGCTCAGCTCCTTTGGGATGTTGGGCTCTGTTACCCTCTTCGTGCTCATGGTGGGGAGGTCTCTGTAAGCTCACTTGGATAAAAAATTGGCCATCTTCGTTTAGAAGCCTTCGTAGCAGAGCAGCTCCTACAGCTTTACGGGCAGCCGGCACTGAGCGAGTTCCCCAGCGGCTCCTCCTTAATGACCCATATTGAGCTTTGGCTGCTTTGGGGCTGGTGACGTTGCGTTGCATTATCAAATCCAATCCACTCGTTGAGTAAGAAGCAAAGGAGTTTATGTAGCTGCAGTCGGCAGAAATAAATGAAAAGGAGAGAAAAAGGAGTAAACTCAAGGGGTTGAGGGCAGGATGCTTGTGTGCATATATATATTTAAGTGGGTCAAGTTGAGTTGTGGGTCAGCAGCCATCCACCTAGCCCCGTGCCTCCACCCAGTCAGGTGAGCAGAGGCAGTGGAGGGCAGCGAGGGGTGCTGTGCTTTAGATGACTTTGCAATTAAATCACTTGAAGGAGCCCGGCAAGAAATTCCTACTTTCCAGATTAGCTTAAACATCAGCGTGCGAATGTCTCGCTTCCGTGTATCTTATCTTGGGGTTTGCTGGTATCAAGTTAGATATTTAATCTACCTGTTATTAAGTTAGGTATTAAGTCTTCTGAGTAGTGGCCTTGCCCCGGTAGTTTGTGACTGGGAAGCTGCGGTGCGGCGGGGCTGTGCTGGTCGGTGCCCTCTGGATGCAGCTGCCTCCTGGCCGGAGGTCACAAACGGCTGCGTGCCGGGCTCAGCGCGGCCGCTTGCTGATCCTCCTGGGTTGTGACTGCAGAGCTTGGGCGTAGTGACAGCGGGTCTGCCCTGCCCTTGTCTTCGGGCTGCGTCATGAGCTAAGCAGTAAACACCTCTCTTCTGCCTGTTTAACCTGGGAGAAGGGACCCCTCCTGTGAATGCAGCAGCGCTCGCTCCCCGTTCGTTCCTGGGCGTTGCAAATGCTGCTGCTGCTTCCCCTTCCCCTCCGGGTGCTTGCAGGCGCTGAGCGACCTGGGGAGATGAGCGGTTTCACTCCTGGGAGCTCATAGTAAAGAACTGTCCTGGTTTGAGTTAGGAAGAAGTTGGTGGAGAGGGTGGTGAGACCCTGGGATGGGTTGCCCAGAGATGCTGTGGACACCTCATCCCTGGAAGTGTTCCAGACCAGGCTGGATGGGGCTCTGAGCAACCCGCTCTAGTGGGAGGTGTCCCTGCCCATGGCAGGGGGTTGGAACTGGGTGATCTTTAGGGTCCCTTCCATCTCAAGCCATTCTGTGTGCCCGTGGAAGTCAGTTCTCTCATGGTATGCCTAGTAAAGATACACTGCGTTGCAGGAAGAATGCTCAGTTTATAAATGAACTCAGTGCTTTGCACCCTGGCTCTTTTTTGACTTGCTTCTGCATTCAGGGTGACAGAAGAACCGTGTGCTGCTGTCACCCTCAGTGAGTGGCCTCGCAGGCGCTGGGGAAGGAGAATGTGTTCAGAGAGGGGCAGCCCGGGCCTGTCTTCGGTGCTGTCCCTGCAGCTCGGAAGGGGTGGGTGGTGCGAGAGCTCTGCAGCCGGGCAGGGTGCCCGGTCACCTGCAGCCCCTGCCCCGGGTGCTGGGCTGTCGGAGCGGAGCGGGAGCACCCTCTGTGCCCACCCTGGAGAGGGGCAGGGGCCTGATCCGGAGGGGAGAGCCCAGCGAGAGATGAGGGCAGAGTGGAACTGCTCTGGCCCCCGGTGCCGGTGGGGGTGGGTTGCTGGGAGGAGGGGATGGGTCTCCCTTGCCATGGTGGCTTCTTTCCCTGCTGGGCGCTCACATCCCGGTACCCACGGGGAGAACGTTTCTGCTTCGGAGCCTTGGCGTTCCCAGGCTGGGCCGGCAGCATGAATAAAGTTGCGGCAGCTAAATCTGCCTATTTTTGTGTGAATCGGAGCCCTTTTCCATGTGACTTCTGCTATTCCAGTGCTGGCTATTTAAAAAAAAAGACACACAATTAGCCTTCTGTGGATCTGCATTTTGAATGCAGAACACTTGCAGGGCTCTCGCTCCATGTATGCAACATTTTGTGGCGTTGGCTTTTTGCTGTCTCAGACTAAAAGAAGAAAACGATTCTCTCTCTGCCCCTACGCTGTAGGAACCTCTGCTGCCGTTTGCAGGTATTTCTGAAAGTCAGAGGGAAGATCTGTTTATGCTAAGACAGCAGAAAATAATGTGAAGAAACAGCCACATTAGGAAATCTTTTTGAGGCGTGAACCATTTTTCATATGTCAAGGCAAATTAAATTGATCCAGATTCACTTTCAAGTCTTTTCCCTCATAATATACACACCTAAGTGCCATCTAATGACTTCCCAAAGGTTCGTTGTTCATCTGTTGGCCAAAGCCTTGCTGGTTTAAATGAAATAAATCTGTTTGGTAGCCAGCCACTTAAAGAAAAAAAATCTTCAGTGTGATGATTCACGTTGTGCTTGAAGACAGCTTTCCATATCCAGCCCTTGCCGACCATCCCCCTCGCCCTGCCTCTGGAAATGGGCAAAAAGCCGAAACAGCTCAACTCGTGGTTCTGTAAACCTCTTTTGAAGAAGAGATACTTGTAGAAAATCTTACCTGAAGGCTTTGATCAACATTGTCTTGTGTGTTAGCTCTTGACCTGCCTTAGGAAGTGTGTCATTTTTCTGGTTTGGGGTGGGTTGTGGTTTTTTTGTTGGTTTTTTTTTTTTACCTGCTTTTTTTATGACCGTGAACCAGTTCTCTGAGTTGTTGTGAACTGGCTGAAATGGCATCTGTCTCCAGGTGCAGTCGCTCTGTACTTGTGTGTGTGCTCTTCTGTGTGAATCTTCGGCTTGGCAGGTGCTCCCCAGTGCCACTCCTTGTCTTCACATCCAGGTATTTTTAATATGAGGAGTTTTAGTTCAGTTCTAGGTGGTTTTTGGGGCTCATTCTGCCCTGTGCCAGCTGTTGAGGTAGTATTGATTTTCCAAATCCTGTCCTCTGTAGAGAGAGCTTTCGTAACCCATCCTAGTTGTCATGGCACAGATCTGCTGGTGTTTTCCCTCCCCTGCCTTGCTCGCTGTCTCCAGGCGTGCTCTGGGTATGTTAAACTGCTGAAACCAAATGCCACTTCAGCCTGGGTACAGGTAAGCCCTGAGCAGATTAGTTGCTGCAAATTGAGGCTGTAGTTTGCTTATGTTTTTTTAGGCTTGAGCAAGTGAATTTGTGTATTAGGGCAGGGCGCTCTCCTGGGATAAATTAAAGGAAAAGTAACTTGATTAAACCTTCTGATGGGTTTATGAAGAAGTAGTGAAAATTCTCAACTGTTTACTTGAATTCTGTGTGTGCATATGAATTTCTTCCCTGTGTGTTGATGAATCTCTATCTCTCTCCCCCGTGGGCAGTAGTTGCAGGTTCACCAGCTCCTCTGCTTCATATCCTGTGGTATTATCTGCAGCAGAGCTGCTTCTGGGCTGAGGTCTGCCCACTACTTGGGGCGGTGGTTGGGGCACCCAGGAACTCGAGTTGTTTTACACCCACTTTCCTTTTTGTTCCTTCTTTCTTCCCTCTTTCCCACAACTTAAAATGATGGTATCTGAAAAATTCCTGGCGCTCGGCGATGCCACTCCAGGATAAGATGTGTTGTGGGTTCCCCCCCCATCCCCTTCATTGTTTTCATGCCAGTGAAGGCTTCGGTGGTGAATTCCCAGAAGCTTTTCCTTGTGACACTTGGAGCAAGCGATGGCTGCAAAGCTTCGGCACCGGGGAGGCCTCCGCGGGCTCTCGCAGCGGAGCGGTAACGAAGCGGTCCTCGCTAACGAGGAGTTGCCGAGGAGCGGTACTGGGGGAATCTGCGGGCGGAATCCTCTCTTTATTGTTCTGCTCTGATGTTGTGGCATTCCTCAAAATCGCTTTCATCTACTCCTTGTCTGCTTGTTAACAGCCATCTGCGTCCAGAGCACTTGGCTACTTTAAATGTTTGCCTTATATAATTGAAGCTTTCCCCTCCCCTCCTTTTAGAGCTTTCTAGTAGGTGTTGGTTGGTTTGATCCCCCCCGGAGGTGTTTGAATGTCTAAACTAGTCAAACTAGTACAGAAAGTCATCTTCCTGTTCTGGGTCTTGCTGCAGCAGTCTTACAGGAAAAATATTTGTCTTCACTTCGCTTTATTAGGCCTGGGAGAAAAACGAAATCTTCCAGTTTGAGAGACTGAAAACAAAATTTCCAAGAATATGTATCCAGGGAAGCCTTTCCTCCCCCTGGGGGTTTTTTGTTTTGTTTTTCCCCCCCTCTCTGGTCCTATAGAGATGACTGGAGGGATTTGAATGTTTATTGCCCAGCGACTGTGGGTTTTGTTCAGATGAGAAACACTGGGATGTGAGCGTGCCTGTCCCCGCTGCCCTTGAGAACTGCTGACCTGGTACATACAGCTGGGAGTATTAATTGAAGTAATGGAGCTCTCCTCTGTATCACTTCATTTCTGGAGTAACTTGTCCAAAAGCATCTTACTCCATTTGTTTCTCTGATGCCCGGTGAGATAAAGGAGGTTCTGAGAATTTGTGATTATCTACTTAACTGTGGCTTATGCTGTTGTCTCTTACAATGCAGTGGAGCAGATAGGTAGCACCCCTCCTCCCCCTCCTCCTCCTCCTCGCCATGAGGAACAGCAGCTGCCCGGCTTCCTCAAGGATTAATCATCTCCGTCGCTGATCAGTTTTTGACATACATTAGGGCAGAGAGCTCGACAGCAAAGTGTCATCTCTCACTTCACCGCGAAGCGTCCAAGAAGCGTCCCGGAGACGCGGAACTCTGACCTCGGGCACAGCCCTTTCTGCTCCTTGCCCCTGCCCGCTAGGCTGGCACTGCTGGCAGCGCCGCGGCCCCGGCGGCTGTTGCAGAGGCTGCCCCGTCGTCTTGGAGGGACGGGTTCCCTTCTGTGCCAGGGCCTGCCTCCGAACCGCCACTCCAACGGCCCGTCGCCCCCGCTGCTCCTCGCGAGATCGCCGGCCCTTCGCCCGAGCCGCCGGTGCTGGAGCTCAGCGGCCGCGTTCCGGTTCTTGCCGCGGCTCCTGCCAGCCACGCTGGTGAAAGAGAACTGTCCTGTCTCCTGGGCTGGGAATCCTCTAGGTCTGGGGAAGTGAAAATGCGTAATAGTTTGGCTGTTGAGCCCTCTTGGCCCTTTGGAACCTCCGAGGCTGTGTAGTAATGGGCTGGCGGCGATGGCTCTTTGTTTCTGATACAATTACTTTTGTGTTGGCTTTTGTTGTGAAAGCCTTGGCTTCCAAGTTTGTGAATGCGTTGGAAAAGGCCCCATGTGTTTTTACGCTTTCTACCGAGATGTGCAAATAACGTTGACGTGAGTCAGGAGGGGAAGGTCCCTGCAGCAGCGAAGCCTCGGGCCCGGCCCGGGCCGGGTCGCCGTGACGGCGAGCGATCCCGCAGCACCGCGGCTCGCTGGGCCTGCCCTCGGCCCCGCTGCTGTTTGCAGGAGTCTGTAGAGCTCCCAGGAGGCTGGGGATCTGTGCTCTGCTTCCTCTGAGCCTTTCGAGATGTTATCGGGCATTAAGGTCTGGAAGATGAGGCAGTGCTATAAACTATTCTCGTTTGCTGCCTTTGCTCGTGGGTCGCTTGACTGAAGGTTGCTGGAGCTCCATTTATTTTTTTTTTTATTTTTTTTGGCTCTTGTGCCGGCTTCTAGACACATGAATGTGAGCTGCTTTGCCTTTGCTTGTAAATAAAAACGAAAACAAACAAAAAATCGATCAGTCAAGTGCATACTTTTATAGAAAAGCAAGTCCTGGAAAGCCGTGGCTGTCAGGTAAGAAATGCTCCCTTCGCTCCCTCCCCTGCAGGAATGAGAAAACCCTCCTGAAGTAAATACCAAAACAGATCCCCTGATGAGATGATCTCGTGATTTTTTTGAGAAACTGAGGCGGGTTGGGGTAACTCTGCCTCTTGTCTGGGCTGTTTCAATGCTGCCAGTCAAAACATCTTCTAAAAATATCCCATCTTCTAGAAGAATCTATGCTCACAGATCAGAGCCCCGTATTGAATAACGCACCCTTGATCGTAAAGGATCCAAATTAAAGGAACAGGCCAGTGTTCATCTCTTTTTTTCTTTCCTCCCTTTATTAAATTGCTGGATATTTGCTGCAGGCTTCACACAAGATGCAAATAAAATCAGTCTGAGCATGAGATTCTTCCAAAAATGTGGCACTTGGACTGCAGGAGGGTTCTCTCAGAAGGTGGGAACCAGCTTGCTGTGCTCTGCAGAGACTTTTTCTGTTGCAGGCCTGGTGTCTTGGCACGAAGTAAACATTATCTAGTCCTTTTGAAAAGTCCTGAAGTAGAGAGTGTGTCTTGGCTGAACCTGATCGAAAGGGCTGGGGAAAAGCTCTCCAAGAAAAATAAATTTCTTGGTGGAGCAGCCAACGGGATGTGTGACATGAGCCACTTTGGGAGGGAGGGGGGGTACAAGTGGAGCGGTTTGATTTGGCTCTGGGAAATACGAGTGAAACAAGAGGATACAGTTAAGCTATAACCATCTCTCTTAGCCTAAAATAATTCAGTTCTTGGTGTTTTTCTCACCATTTCTTCTTCCTGGGGTCTCTCTTTCTACTTTGTACCTTCTATTCTCTGAGATATACAGGATACTAGAAAAGAGCATCTCCCTTTCCTCCTGCTCTGTAGACAGCAGGGCCGGGTATCTGCTGAGTCTGGTGATGGGATCACCGCTCACATTGCACCCCAGGCACCTGCCCGTGAGGGTCTGTAATGCCTGAAGCCCTGGCAGGGAAATGAATCTCCCAGAGCTGCTGGTGTTGGGTTCCTGAGGCTGCAAAAACTTGATGGGGTTATTAGTGTTACAGAGTCAGTCAGGTTGGAAAAGACCCTTGGGATCATCGAGTCCAGCCATTAACCCTACTCTACAAAGCTCACCCCTAAACCACATCCCCCAACACCACCTCTCAATGGCCCTTAAACACCCCCAGGGCTGGTGACCCAAGCCCCTCCCTGGGCAGCCTGTCCCAGGGTCTGACTGCTCTTGCTGTGACAGATTCTTCCCTAATGTCCAGTCTGAACCTACCCTGGTGCAGCTTCAATCCATTCCCTCTTGTTCTATCACTAACTACCTGTGAGAGGAGACCAGCACCCATCTCTCCGCGGTGTCCTTTCAGGTATTCCTAGAGAGTGATAAAGTCTCCCCTCTGAGTTTGCAGAGGTGCAGCTCACAGGGAGGGAGGAGAGCCCAAACCATGCCTGGCAAAGGGACATTTCCCTGGGCTGTCTCCCACCCCTTCCCCGGTGTTGTGACGGGGTCACCTTTCTCAGCTGCTCTGTGCGTGCCTCTTCCCCCCGGCCAACCCCTCGCTCCGGTGTTGTGACTTGGGGACTCCCCTGTTTGCAGTAACACCAGGGAGGAGGCAGCGAGCAGCGGCAAACCTGCCACGTCTGCGTGGTGCAGACCCGCATTGTCCTTGAGGAGGAAAGAGAGAGCCTTCCACTGACTCACCTTGCCAGCAAGAAAAAGCTTTCTCTTATTTTTTTTCCCCCTTCGGAGCAGCTGAGTTGTTTGAAATCAGTGCAATGCTTACTGACACCAAAGGGGAGCATACTTTTCTGGCTAGAACACACTACTTAATTGCTCAAGAGGGGAGTTTATTCTCCCCATCTGTGGAGTTCAGGGCTCTGAAAACCAGGCGTGTGGCTGTGAACTCATTATTTGGGTTTCTTGCTGCCTCGACATGGTAGATGGCATCTCGCACTCGCGGGATGAGGTGACGAATCTGTATCTGAATGAGATGGAATTAATACTGCGTTCTGTGGAGCTGCTTCTTTAATAAAGCATTCTGCTCTTCTGCAGGGTTGTGTTAATCATTGGGAGCTTAACCAGTTGAAGACCTGTGGCCACACAGAGATGCGTTAAACAGGCCAACAAAAAGCTGAAGGATAATTCAGGTAGAACTGGGATCAAAAAGAGGCTGTGGAAACTCTGAGTCACAGAAAGAAAATGCGATTGCAGTACATTTACTGAACAGAGCTGAGTCCGACTGTTCTGAAGTAGAAATGGGCTTGTTTTCTATTTCACATGTTGACGTACAATCTTTTTTTAGCTGTTTGTGTTTGTTAAGCTATAAGGCATTGCAAATGACTCGTACGAATTTATAGTGGTTTGTGAAAGCTTTGGAGGATGAGTGTTTTGGAGTCTCTGTGTGTACACAGCCTGTGCATGCTAGAAAAAACTTTTTGTCAAAAAAAGTCTGGTTTTCCTTATGTCAGCAGTTTGCTGTGGAGGCCCTTGCTCCCATCTCCTTAGGTACAGGTACAGTTAAGTTCATGGGCTGCGAGGAGGAAATCCAAAGTCTCTTTTCTTGCTGTAATCAGAATATAATTTCATTAAAGCAGCTTTTAGGGAGAGCAGGAAGTAAGGTTTGGGTTAGTAGCTAAAAGCAGGTGTGTTGTAAGGGTTTGAAGGGGAGCTCTTGATGTGCTTGTCAGGTTGCTCGCAGTACAGCCTGGTCACCAAAAGGCTTTATTTCTTCAAATCCCAAACTCCTTCTTGCTCTTTCTCTACATGTTGATGATCTTGGTGCACAGAAGGAGTGAGGCTGGACCACGTACCTGCTCCTGCAGCTGCTTTTGTGTGCTCTAAAAAGTATAAAAACTAAACAGGAGGATAAAAAAAGAAAACCCACCTTCAAAGTGGAGCTCACCCGGAATCTGCTGAGCTGGTGGCACAGCTGGTCCTGCACGAATTTCATCTTCCAGGCTCTGCACACAGGCCTGACAGTAATTCCCTGGGTCCGAGAGCTGTGTGGGCCCTGGCAGCCCGGTCTCCAGCGAGGTGTGGGGGGAGCTGGTGGTCTCTGCTCTCCACAGAACCTGTGAAGAGCTGCAAAGGCTTTTAACGTGCAGCAGCTCAGTGGTCGCTCTGTGCAGAGATAGGGGCTGATGGTTGGTCCCCTTTGGGAGAAGCTGAAGATGGGATCAGTTAAGACCTTTTTCATTCTCTTACTGTTGGTCTTGTCCCTTCAATGCCTGCAGCATTTGAGTATTGGACCTTGCAGCTCCAGATGTCAGTTTGTTGCCTTGCTTTTGGGGACAAGCTTCTGCAGCGTTCCGGAACCTTTGGTCTGGTCTCTGCGCTGCCAGTGCTTCATCTTCGCTGCAGAACTCGCTGTGGCAAAAGCATAGAGCTCTTATGTAAGTAGCTTTTAAAGATGGGACTTGTCAATAAGAAGAAAACAGCCTGTAAGCTTTGCTTCGTAAGCCTTCAAATGGAATTAAGGGCTTGCAAATAAACTTGTTCTTAATAAACTACCCAGAGTGCGGTGACCAGTTTGTCCAGGGCTTCGTTTATAAGGTGGAACAGACTTCTTGCAGCTTTTTCTTCTCTCCCCCCCGTAAGTTCTAGTTGTGTATCAAAGGATATAAATCACCAGTTCTTTGCTGCCTTGTGAAGGTCAAAGTCTGGATCCCCGTGTATCCGTCTGGATTGGTGACTGAGGAGGAAGCTTTTCTCAAAATCAGTAACTGCTGCTTTTTAGCTCCCGTGGGCCTTACTGTTCTCCACCTCCTTTGCTTCCCCCCCCCTACCCAAACTGGACACCATAGTGATTTATGGTATTGCACTTCTAAATGGAAGAGGCTGTTTTTCCTCTGTGCCTCTGTGTCTCCAGTCGCAGTTGTACCGAGCACGCCAATATCCTGAGCTGTTCTAGGAGGGGGCCTTTGCAGTCTGTTAGCAGGAATAGTCGGTGTAGCTTACTTGAGATTTTTTTTGTTGTTGAAGTAAATATAGATAATTCTCGACAGAAACCCAAGTGGGCTTTGCAGCATTTTATTTTTTTTCCTTAGAGAAATAAGGGGAAAGTGCTGCTCGGGGAGGTAGGCTTCATCTGCACAGTGTGGCTAAGCATCCTCTTGTAACGCTTCCCCGGCGAGCACCAAGCGTCTCTGCTGCTGAACAGCTATTTACGTTGAGTTGAGAAGGAGCAGGCTACTGTTTGAAGCAGTCTGAACTGGAAAGGAGCAAGTGTGGTGGAGCCTCGATTGCAGCGTTGTCCCCTTCCCTGGGCCTTGTGAAGCCCCGAGCTTGTTGGGCTGCTGTGGCCACCTCTGCTGCACTCTGAGCTTTGCTCGTCTTCTCCCGGGTGTCTCCCTGGGGAGAGGTGCCGGTGTTTTCTGTCTGCTGGTGCAGAACAGTGTTCCTTTGTTGCCGTTTGGAGAGGGCAGAGCAGCCTGCCAAGCCCGGTGCTGCTCCGTGGCAGAACGTGTCTCATGGCCCTGGGAAGCCGTGTGCCTTTTAAAGTGAGATCAGCTAGGCTGCAGCTCCAGGGTTCTTTGCTGCGCTCACCGAAAGCTGTTGCAGTTAGTAACAGCAGTTAGTAACGCGTTCTTCTGATAAATGTCTGGCCGTTTTTAAATCCTTTTTCTGTCACCGCTCTGATGTTTGGGACAGAACTAGTTCTTTTTGTGTCCCTTTGGGAGATTTATAACAAACCCCCCAGTTCAGCTCGTCAGTCCTCTTCTGGGTCTCAGGTGCCATCTCTGCCAGATAACCTGGGCTCTGACTTTGGGCAGAAAGGCACCTAGGAATCACAGATGTCCAGTCTTTAAGAGACCACGGCAGAGATCTCAATGCAGAGAAGAGCTGCCTGTCGAAACCAGACTGACAAACCCCTTGTATAGGTGGTGGTTTCTGGAGGGTGTGCTGCTCACTCACCCAGTCCTTTGCCTGGGGATCTCTGAATCTTAAGTGGTTCTGTGAAGTTTTTTATTGCAGGTCCTAGGAGGCAATTCGTGCAGGGTGTAACAAAACATCATGTCCCTTTCTAGCGGTTGAGTTTCCACGTGGGGGTTGTGCACGTCCATCCTCTGCATCTCCCTTTTTCAACAAGGACCTGACTGAGGAGTTGGGAAGACAGGGAACGTTGGGCTGCTGGAGTTCAGCAGGGAATTGTTATCAAACCCCTCCTTGAGACTCAAACCCTGTGAGTTCCCAGCACAGATGAAGCTCCTTTCACTCGACGCTGTGGTTCTCCTCTGCATCCAACTCAGGTCTAGCTTTTTTCTTCCTGGAGGACGAGGAACAACACCCTGGGGAAAGGTACTGAAGACTCAGTGCTTGATGTGCACACCCTTCTGATATCAGCCCCCTGAGTAGCTGGGGTTCCCTTTGTCTGCACTCTCGGATTGATGCTCTCGTCCTCTCCTCCTCAGGCTGCTGGGTCACTGAGGCAGCTCTGGTTCGGGTATGAAATTCCTGTCAGATTTTAGCTCAGTTTCCACCTGTCCTCCCTGTGCAACAGTGATAACTTTCTCTTAGAATGCTTATAAATATCTAAAGGGTGGGTGTCAGGAAGATGGGGACAGGCTCTTCTCAGTGGTGTCCAGTGACAGGACTGGGGGCAGTGGCCTTAAACTGGAACAGAGGAGGTTCAGCCTCACCATGAGGAAATACTGTTTCGCTTTGAGGGTGACGGAGCCTGGAACAGGCTGCCCAGGGAGGTGGGGGACTCCCCATATCTGGAGACTTTCCAAAGCTGCCTGCACTTGCTCCTGTGTGATCTGCTCTGTGTGATCCTGCTCTGGCAGGGCCTTTGGACTGGGTGATCTTCAGAGGTCCCTTCCAACCCTGAACATTCTGTGATTCTTGTGCTGCAGGACAGCACAGCGAACGTACCAAGAGACGCTGCTGTGAGCCTGTGCTGGCAATAAAGGCCTTTGGAAGAGGAGGGGGGTTAATACTCTGTTTGATCAGATGTTGGCTCCCTTCCCAACCTCAGGGCTGGGACCCTTTGGAGCCCTGTTGCATAAGAACAACAGCCCAGGGAAGATTTCAAGCAGCAGCGAGCCGGTCCCAGCGCTGCTCCGAGCCTTTGGTGGTCGCGCTGCTCGGCCAACTTCAAATAGCTGCTGCTATTGCTGAGGATGTCATGAACTCCGTGGTTTGTGTTCTTTTAGGAAAACCTCTTGAGTGAGTCTTAAATCATGTGTATGTGGCTAATTTAAAACACCCCTTCAACTTGCAGCAGATCTTTTCTGTGTGGCAGAGCGTGCTCGTGCATACAGCCTGAATTTGTCTTTGCAGGAAGCGCTGAGCTGGGTGCTGCCCTTGGGAGGATGATTTCTTAGGGCTGAAAGTGTTTGTGATCGTTCTTGAAATAAATTGCTTTTATTTCCTGCTCTTGTCTCGCCAAATATCCTAAAGCTGTACGTTCACCTTCTTTCCCCAGTGGTACTGGGAACTGTTGGGCAGAGCCAGTCCCCTGCTCCTGTTCCAGTTTCTCTGAAAGTGAAGGAGAAAAGCTTTAATGGCTACTACTAAAATTTCTTTATTATCTAGTTGAGAATCCGTATGGAGAGAGGCAAATTCTTACTGTGTGGGGAAGATTTTACATCACAGCTCTTCCCCTTTTGAACACCACAGGTCTGTAGTGAAGCTGTTTTGTAAAGAGTTATGTTTCAATGGGGTCCTGAGCGCTTGGATGCTCAGATCATTAAGTCTGGCGTAGTGAGGTGCATGTGAGAAGGTCTGAAAGCTGTTCTGTTCCTCACCAGCACACACCCTTTCCTCCTCCTCAGGAAAACTAGCGTTAGGATCTCGGCAGCTCTCGCAGCTGGGGTTTATGGCCTCAGCAACTGCTTATTTGTGTTGGGATTGCAAATGCTTGACACAGCTTCTTGTTCTTGTTAGGCCCAGGGTGGCTCCCTCTGTAAGGAGGAAAGGCTGAGCTGGTGAACTGGGGATGGAAACGCTGTGGTGGGATAAATGGGTATGGAAGCCGCAGTCTGGCAGCCGCTCGGTACCGGCTGCGCCTGTTGCTGCCCTGTCTTCCAGACGGAGTGAGGTCTCTGTGTTGCTGTAGGATGGGAGAATGCAAGAGGCAGGTACTGGACATCGTGGAATGCAAGTCCTGCTCTGCCTTGCTTCATCTGCGCTGAGGTGCTCAAGGGCAGGAGCTGCCCCGCTCCCCTGAGCGGTCAGGAGGTGTGGGAGGGGCAGAGGGTGCTGGTTTCTGATGGTTAGTGTAGTCCTTCTCCTGAACAGATTGACACAGAAAACACTGGGCAGTTGCAGGCAGCGGCCTCTTGTCCTCCTGGCACAGATAAATCCCACTGCTGCTGGCTTGTGACCTCTCATTCTGAGGGAACTGCTGGAGAGAGGGTGCTGCTGGTGGTGCCCGCGGAGCACCCTTCGCGTGGAGCTGCCCCGAGCTGGGCTTTGTCTGCTGATTAGTTTATTTGAGAACTGGGAGTGTGCTAAAAAAGGTTCTGTAATCAGCAACATCCTTGCCACGTAAAAATGGGGCCTGTGTTTTCTGTTAGGATGTTTTAGGTTGAAACTTAAGGGGCTGTTGTTGTTCTATGTTATAGTTACAAGCTTCAGCATATCTTTACATAGATCCCATACAGAGTAAAAATACCTGGGAGGAGTAGGAAAAGGAAAGCAATGGGGAGGTAATTAATTCATGTCTCTCCCTGTTGGAACAGGTAGTTAAATTAAGGCAGTTTCCAGCTGATGGTGTTCAAGAAGCAGTTTCTTCTTCCTCACAGTTTTCTGTTCTGGAGTTTCTCTTGACTGGTGTTTGGAACGCGCTCTGGGGTTTGCTCCGTGTCACTCCTTGTGCTCACGCTCTGACCGTTGTGCTCTAAGCCCAAGGTTAGTCCCGGACTGGAACGCGTGGTGCGTTATTTGGAGAGCTGTAGGTGCCAGGCATGTGGCAGGGTGTGCTTGGCGCGTCGCTCTGCGGAGGGCACCGGCTCCGCGGCCAGACCTGCCCGTGCCGACCCCGCTCGGCCTCTGCCCCCAGGCTGGGCACGGCTGGGCACACGCTGCCCTCCTCCAGTCCCAGCCCCTCTCCAAACCGGGCCTGCAGCAGTCAGACCTGGAGTCCGGCTCAGCCCGCCGCTGCTTCGCTTCTCCAGCTGGTCATCATTAGTCAGCAAACATTTCTTTCTTTTTTTCCTCCCTGGTGCGTGCTCCCTTCTCCGCAGGCAGCTGCTGGGAGCTCTGCCGGGAGCTCTGCTGGCAGCTCTGCCACTCGCCGCGGGAGTTCTCCCAGCAGGGCTGTGGCCCCAGCGAGGGTTTGGCTCTGCCCTGCTGCGCCCGATAAGGACGGGGCGAGGGAGAGGGGCCCTCAGTGACGGGGCAGAGCCATCTCCCTGCGGCACCTTCTGGCAAAGGCACCGCTTCCCTACTGCGTTTATTGAAAAAAGAAGGGGGGGAATGATGGGACAAACCTCCCCTGCTATAACGCAGCAGAACTGCCCCTTCTTCCTCTTACCCCCGAAACTCGCGGTCCCCTCCTGCTCTCCAGCACTGGTGGCAGAAGCAGCCTGTTTGTTCCCTGACAGACATCTCCCTCCTGGAACTTTCTGCCCGCTCCCTCAGTACCCCAGCTCAGCGGTGTTCCTTTCCTCCCCACACTGAATGCCCAGGAGGACAGGAGCAGGGAGGTGGTACCGTGCTGGTGGCCTCAGCCTGGTGTCCTGGTCCAGGGCACGCTGAGCGAGCCCGGCTGCCCGGCGTGAGGAGCAGCTGCCCAGGACCCAGAGCCTGAAACCCCGGGAACAAGGACAATATTCACAGCTCTGGCCAGGCTGGTTTGCATTAAGAGTAACAAAAAAAAAGTGAAGTTCTAGGAATTTTGTAAAAGCTTTTGATATGTGAGTACTCGGTGATGCACTGCACGGTCTGGAGGAAAATAAACTTTTGATTAAAGAAGGAGCTGTGTTCCAGAAACTCCCTGCACAATACTTGGAGGCTTTTCTGGGGAGGAGGAGCGAGACTCGGGCTTGGGTATTGTGTCGAAGCGAGCCACCTTGCTCTGGCTTTCCATCGGGCTGCCATGCTGCTTCTCTTAAGCTTGTGAGCTGCTTTGATTGCTTCTTGCCCAAACCTCATTTTGGAACTTACTATATGTAAATATTTATATAAATACTTAATATTTGTGTGTAATATTTTGGTTAAACCTTTCAGAGCTTTTCTTTCACTGAAGTTCTTGTGGAAGGGGTGTGCTGTCTCACTGCGGAGGTCAGAAAACTTTATGGGCCATAAAGCTGAGACTTTTCAAGCTCTGTGGGTATCCTGTGACCAAAGTTAAGCTGTTTTATTTGCTGTTCTAAGGATAATCTTCTGCCGCGCAGGAATGGGGTTTGTTATTATTCCCTTCAGTTTGTAGGGCTGGAAATGGGCTGTGTGGATTTCGGTACCGCGTCTGCAGAAAGCAGACATTTGTGTAGCTGTGTTACTGACAAGCAGAAAGACAAATTCAGAATGATCTGCTCTGGACAGGAGCCAAACGTTTTAATTTGTGTGTATGTAATTCTAGTATCTCTCCTAGAGCCAAGTCTGCTCTCCTTGGGCTCGACGATAATGCTCAGCACATGGAGTGTTTTCATCTTGAAGGCGCTACACAAACATTAACTAACCCGGCAGTTAAGCTTTTAAACTTTCTTTTAGCTAACATTTCCTTAGGTTGCAGGCTGGCCGCTCTGCGCGGGCTGGGCAGCATTACACCCCGCGGCACGGCGACCCCGCGGCACATCAGCACATCGGCCCCGCGGCACGGTGACCCCGCGGCACGGCGACCCTGTGCCGGGCTGGCAGCGCCTGCTAAAAATAGCTGCTGATGGTTCCTCTGGGTAGTGGAGGAAAACTCAAATCACTTTGAATATGAATCACTTTACTGATCTAACCAGAAACCCGGTGACCACATCGCTTCGAGCGGAGCACCCGATTGATTTCTCCTGGCCAGAGTCTTTAAATTTGCATGGAGATGGTGATGGGGCTGATGGAGCTGATGTCATTTCTAGGGAAGTGACGGGGCAGCGATGAGCTCTTGATTCCACTTGTGGTTCCGCTTGCTCTGCTCGGGCACCGGATCTGACTGCTTTTCTGGCATAAAGGTTTCTGGCATTAGAGGTTCTCCTCCCCCTCTGCTCTGCCCTGGCGAGGCTGCATCTGGAATTTGTGTCCAGTTCTGGGCCCCTCAGTTCAAGGAGGACAGGGACTGCTTGAGAGAGTCCAGAGCAGAGCCACAAAGGTGATGGAGGGAGTGGAACATCTCCCTGCTGAGGAGAGGCTGAGGGAGCTGGGGCTCTTTAGCTTGGAGAAGAGGAGACTGAGGGGTGACCTCATTCATGTCTATCAATATGTAAAGGGTGAGTGTTGGGAGGATGGAGCCAGGCTCTGCTCAGGGATGTCCAATGACAGGACAAGGGGTAAGGGGCAAGTTGGAACACAGGAGGGTCCATGGAAACATAACCAGAAACTTTTCCATGGTGAGGGTGACAGAACTGGGACAGGCTGCCCAGAGAGGCTGTGGAGTCTCTTACTCTGGAGACATTTAAAGCCCACCTGGATCTGTTCCTGTGTGACCTGCTCTAGGTGACCCTGCTATGGCACTTTCGAGGTCCCCTCCAACCCCAAACATTCTGTGCTTCTGTGACAAGTTGCTCAGATCCCATGATGAGGTGGTCCCGAGCAGGGTACCAGATGGCTGTGTTGCTGCCACAGCTGTACGAGCTTTATGTAGTATTCCGAAGACAGAGAAATTATTTTGCCTCCTGGGCTGAAGTGACCCTTCATGCAGCTTTCCATAGGAAGAGTTCTTTGGAAAAGCAGATCCAAGAAAAGCTTTCTTGCCTACAAGATGAGCACAGCTATGAGGGAGCTGGGGGCTGGGGCAGAACACAGGTCTTCCAGAGGCAGGAGAACATGAACCGTGGCTATATTTGCAGGCTGCAAAAGTCAGTGGCTATTTTGCTGCCTGCATCTGCCGAGAGGTTAAGAAAAAAGCCTTAAATTTATTCACTTTATTGAGGGATGAGCATAACTTGGATGGTCTTCTAGAAGCTCGCTGGGATTCCCAGAGCCGTGAATAGCTGTGAGGAGACCTCTTAGGGATCACAAACTCAACAAACTGAGATGGAAAATGAGCTAGATGAGGTGGATATGTCTGACTCCATCTGCCATGGATTAATCTACGAGACCAGCACCAGAAAAACTACATTGCCCCTTGGAGGCAAAAGAGACCGTGAGTCATTTAAACAGATTGACACCAGTATGCTCAGGGCCCATCAAGAAACAATTTCCATCCAGCCATGAATATTTACAACTAGAGCACATTCCATTATTTAAAGAAAAACGAAGTTGTTTTGATCGTTTGTTGTTGTTGTTGTTGTTGTTGCAGGAAGGATTTAGCCTGTGTGTTAAGTCAGGGTGCATGAAGTGAAGAAGGGAACGGTGATGGAAAATGCACATGTATTTGCTCAGGGTGAGATAGATGAAAGGAGGTTTAGTCTGCACTTGGTTAGATTTCCAGAGAGGAGCCCATTGCAAGGGAACCTGGGCCACCAGGGCATTTTCACGTGCGATGGAAGTTTGCTCAGCTGTCTGCTCCTGTCAGCTGAGCCAGGTCTGCACTGTGATTTCCTCAGAGACTAGAATTTGAGAAGAAAGTCGGAAGTGAAAAAGTCTAAGACAAATTTAACCTACACATCAGGTCCTTCTTCAGGTCACTTTGACTTTGCACAAGAAGGTGATTCCAGGCTCTGCCCAAGTATTCGGAGCTTCACGTCAAACCTTTGGGCTTCCCATGTAGTCATTCCAAAGGTTCAGTTCTCACTTTTTGTTTGTCAGGAAATACTATTTGTCCTGAGGGAAACCAATAGTTCTGAGTCTGTCTTCCTTCCATATCTGAAAAAATAAAAACTCAAACAGGTTGAGGGCCCAATATTTAATTGGGATGAAGTTTTAGCTGCTTTATAAATTTGAATCGTCACGATGCTGTTCCAATGATGTTGAAGACTATTAATGTAATATAAAGATGGGCATGAAATTAGAAGAATTAAAAATGTGTCCGCCTTTTTAAAGGCTTTGACATTAGTGGAGGAAGAAAGTCAAAACAACCCATTTTAGGCATTTCCCTGTTTCATATTTCTTCCATGTTCTTTCCAAGCTCATGCAGTGGAGCACAGTCATGCAAGGCCTTCGCTTGATGGGGCTGAATCCCATCACAGTGATTCAGTGTTTGTTCGCCTGAATGTTTGAGGGAAATTAATCTTAGGCCAGAAGAGAATAAATAAACCCAAACAAATGTTCTCTGGTGACTTGACTGCATGTACTTTGAGAGGGATAATGTAAGGGCTCAAATTTCTGCCACCGTGACAGGTGACTTAATTCCCCCAGTTCAAGTAGAAAATGATGAGCTGAAGCCTTGGTACAGCAGACAGGAGAGTATAATTGTCATGTGGGATTGGCAGGCAAGTAAACAGCTTTGCAGAATGTCATAGGCAGGACAATAAATGACTAAATTAATTGCAGAGGAGAGTTAATGGCATGTGGGAGGAATTAATGTAAGCTTAACCCTTAATTAGCTAAACTTTTGACACCATTGCTTGAAAGAGTCCAGCACAGAGACACAAAGATGATTAAGGGAGTGGAACACCTCCCTGCTGAGGAGAGGCTGAGGGAGCTGGGGCTCTTTAGCTTGGAGAAGAGGAGACTGAGGGATGACCTCAGTAATCAATGTGTAAAGGGCAAGTGTCAGGAGGATGGAGCCAGGCTCTGCTCTGTTATGTCCAATGATAGGACAAGGGGCAATGGGTGTAAGGTGGAGCAGAAGAGGTTCCACAGAAACATGAGGAAAAACTTTTTCCCTATGAGGGTGACGGAGCCCTGGAACAGGCTGCCCAGAGGGGTTGTGGAGTCTCCTTCTCTGAAGCCTTTCCAACCCCACCTGGATGCTTCCTGTGTGACCTGCTCTAGGTGGCCCTGTTCTGGCAGGGGGGTTGGACTCGATGATCTTTCTAGGTCCCTTCCAACCCTTAACCTCCTGTGATTCTGTGACCACACTCCACTGCTCTCTGGCACTAAAATGGACGGTCTATGTAGAAACAGCCATTAGAGCCTCTGTATTTCTTCCACCGCCACCTGCCACGCTTTGGAAGAGCAGCTTGTGCGATCCATCTTTGCCTACCATGCATGAAGCGGCAGCGTCAGTAGAGCTGTTAACTCCTCAGCAGTTTCCCAGTGATGGAGAGACCTGCCTGAGCTGAACCAGGATGTTGGAGAGGCTTCAGTTTGACCTCACATGGGTGATAGGATTGCGATTTGGGAGATGGGAGGGCATCGAAGTCATCTGGAAAGTGACCGTTTATTTGAGGGGGGCCTTGGATGAGAACAGAATTTTTGCCACCAGATTTCTTGTTTGGTTGGGTTTTTTTCCTCTGAAAATATGATGCAGAAATGTTACTGTGAGTTCTGCCAGGAACTGCAGTTTCTGTCCATCATACTCCTATTTTTCTCTGGACACACTGGTTGGATTAAATCTCCCAGAACAGAACATGTTGTCTCCTCTTTTACTAGGGAGAAGATGGCTGGTTATGGTAGTAACACAACGCTGATTTTTTTTTTTCCCTTGAAACATTTAATGTTCATGGGTTCCTTTCCTTTCCTTTCCTTTCCTTTCCTTTCCTTTCCTTTCCTTTCCTTTCCTTTCCTTTCCTTTCCTTTCCT